>SJYW01015596.1:236423-260214 GCA_006410735.1 Raphicerus campestris | reverse complement strand
CCTCCTGAGAAATCTGTATGAAGGTCAAGAAGCAACAGTTAGAACCGGACATGGAATAACAGAGTGGTTCCAAATTGGAAAAGGACTAAGTCCAGGCTGTATATTGTCACTTAGCTTATTTAACTTATATGCAGAGTACATCATGCAAAATCCAGGGCTGGATGAAGCACAAGCTGGAATCAAGACTGCCGGGAGATGTATCAATAACTTCAGATATGCAGATGACACCACTCTTATGACAGAAAGAGGAGCTAAAGAAAGAGCCTCTTGGTGAAAGTGAAAGAGGAGAGTGAAAAAGCTGGCTTAAAACTCAACATTCAGAAAACTAAGATCATGGCATCCGGTCCCATCACTTCATGGCAAAAAGATGGGGAAACAATGGAAATAGTTAGAGACTTCATATTCTTGGGCTCCAAAATCACTGTAGATTTGACTGCAGCCATGAAGTTAAAAGATGCTTGCTCCTTGGAAGAAAAACTATGACAAACCTAGATAGGATATTCAAAAGCAGAGATGTTACTTTACTGACAAAGGTCCATCCAGTCAAAGCTATGGTTTTTTCAGTAGTCATGTATGGATGTGAGAGCTGGACCATAAAGAAAGCTGAGCACCAAAGAATTGATGCTTTTGAGCTGTGGTGTTGGAGAAGAGTCTTGAGAGTTCCTTGGACTGCAAGGAGATCAGATCAGTCCATCCTAGAGGAAACGAGTCCTGAATATTCATTGGAAGGCCTGACGCTGAAGCTCCAATCCTTTGGCCACCTGGTGTGAAGAACTGACTCACTGGAAAAGACCCTGATGCTGGGAAAGACTGAAGGCAGGAGAAGGGACGACAGTGGATGAGATGGTTGGATGGTATCACTGACTCGATGAACAGGAGTTTGAGAAAACTCGGTTTGGTTGTGGACAGGGAAGTGTGCTGCAGGCCGTGGGGTCACAAAATCAGACACGACTGAGCGACTGAACTGAACATGGTATAGTCAAGAAAGCCATTCCTGGCTCTTTCTCTGGGCCCCCTGCCCTATCTGCGTGCACTCCCTCAGCTCTGTGGACCAGGCCCCGCGTGCACTCTGAGAGGCTGTGTCCAGGGCTGAAGTCTTCAGCGAGGCTGCTCCGTGAACACGACTCTCAGCTTCAGGCTGTGCATTCTCTTCAGCGGACGCGTGCGACTGTCCCCCCAAGAGGCAGCACCACCGCCACGCCGCATGTGCTGTGCCTCCTGAGAGGCGGGCCTGTCTCCTTTCTTGAACCAGGTGGGCCTCTGTGACTGCCTCCAATAGGATATGCTCCACCAGATGCCTGGCTTCTGGGGGCATGTCAGAAAAGGCTGTATGGTTTCCCCTTCAGAACACTTGCTTTGGTGTTAAAATCTAATAAATTTGGCAATAATTTGTCAGGCAGCAGTAGCTGACTAATGCAGATGGCTCCTGTGCCAAGATGTTGGCAAAAATCCTGCTACACCACCTTTGGCCTTCCACCCTGTCTGGTCCATCCCTACTGCGCCCCCCCCCCCACCCCAATCCACACACTCACGATAGAGAGCAGACCCCAGTTCAGATACCCATGTCTGCACCAGCCGGGTCATACCCCTGCTTTAGAACCCAGCACCTAACCTCATGGCCAGCCTGTAGACCAGCTTTTGCTCAGGTCAGCCAGCTCTCAGCCTTCCATGCTCGGGCCCCTCCTTTCAGGGCTGGCTACTTGCTCACCTGAGGACTTACTGCTGCTGGCCCTGCAGGAAAGCCCAACTCAGAGCCTGGACAGGCCAGGCTCTCTCCCCTTGGGCCCCGCTCCTTCCACCTCATCCCTCAGTGGACCTCAGCCCTGCCTGTGGTAACGTGCTGAGGCCTGGCAGGTTCCAGAGAAGTAACCTGAAGACAACTGACACCCCACACCCACGGCCCGTCCCTGAGGAGCCTTGGTGGCAGAGCTGCCCAGGGAGGTGGCTGGCAGGGCCTGCACACCAGCCACCCACAGCGGCTGACTGCACCCAGTGTGAGCAGAGCCTACTGCAAAGCCTGAGTGGAGAGACTCGCAGTTAACATTCCCTGAAGCTTATTGTTTTAGTAGAAATATAGGAAGGAAAAACCAAGTTTATGGGTAGATGAGAAGGAAAGTTCTCAGCTTCAAAAACCAATCACAACCCCAAACCAACATGGGGCAGGTCAATAACTCAAGGGCAGCAGAGGGCTCTCTGGGCCTGTGGTCCCTGCCATCCATCTAGGGTTTGCCTGCTGCCCTCTCACCCACAGCAAAGCATGTGGTTACACGCGGACAGCCCTGTCTCTCCCAAGCCCGGGGCCAGCACACAGCCCGAAGAGAAGGTTCTGTTCCCTGGGCCTGAGGGTGGGACCCATCCCTGCCACACTCTGAAACCCACATGGCCCTGTGGGTGCAGGCCTCTGAGACCCAGACGGGCACTCACGTGAGCCCACGTCCAGCCCTTCCTCAGCTTCCCGCTGAGCCACTAGGACAAGGGTGCCTATGGGCCTTGGAAGGGCCCCTTCCACCTGGCCCCCAGCACTCGGGCTCCATTAGAGCCAGACTTATTGATTTGTCTGTGCTGGGTCTCAGCGGTGGCTCGCAGTCTTCTCTGTAGCTTTTGTTTTCGGCTGCAGCACGTGGGGCCTAGCTGTCCGATCAGGGGCTGAACTCAGAACCCCTGCGCTGGGCGCTTGGTCTTGGCCACTGGACCACCAGCGCAGTCCCGCTCGGACTCAGTTATGAGGCCGGGCCTGACGCGTGTGGAGTTAAACTAGCGCATTTGCTTCTTCAACGTGAAGGTTTCCTCCCTGCAGATACCTCTGTTGGTTCATTCTAGATGGTGCGTGACTTGCACAAACTCTGGTTACACAGCTTTAGCACGTGGGTCCCCACGTCTGTCATGGTGAGGGCCGCCCGGCCTCCCGACCCCAGGGGAGCCTGGTCTCGCCGTGCCTTTGTGCCTGGTTCCTTGCTCTCCATGCGAGGGCGACTCCCTCACCCAGCACCCTCAGTGACTTGCCCTGGCGTTCTGGTCTATTGGCACAGCTGGGGGCGAGAGCTCCATGCGAGCCGCTCTGCGACCCTCTGCCAAGGGGGACGAGGCTGCACCCCGGCCTGCCTGCTGCGTGTACTGTGAGGGGCTGGAGAGGAGGCAGTGGTTCTGAGGCATGACAAGACCCTCAGACGCGCCTGAGCTGAAGTGCAAGGGTTCAGGCAGAGAACGCGTGCCGCACTGTCGTCACGACAGCGCCGACACAGGAGCCCGGGCACAGTCTCAACACCCTACGCCACCTGCGCAAGCAGATCACAGCGCACACACGTCACGGAAGACTTCAGGGGCACGTCGAAGAACGCGAGCAGGGATCACATTCAGCCAGGAAAAGAAACGGAACTGTTACTGTTACAGCCCGGGTGGACTCTGGAAACGTTACATGCAATTTGGCAACAGGAAGAAAGTGCAATAAAGGTCCCCAGGACCCGGGGGGCAGGTGAGGGGCCAGGCAGGGAGCCAGGGTTGCAGCGTAGTTTTTGTTTGGGGCGATGAAGCCACATGGAGGCTGCTGAGAACGCTGAGCACACCGCTGCCAGGCGCACATTTAAAAACGGATCAACAGCAAGCTTTCTGTTATCTATTTTAGAACGAAAAAGAATCACAGTCACGAAAGAACAGGGTGTTTGTGCGAAAGAAGCAGAAATGTTCATTTTCATAGAAAGAAAACCGAGTTTCACACATGAGCGCGTGGGCACAGAAACCCCTAAGAGCCAGGCAGTCACCCTCGGACGAGGACGGGGGCCCTTCGCGGACCCTGTTCTGTTTGAATGTTGTTGCTTAGAATGACAGACAAAAGTGTTTAAAAAGTGATGGAACACTAAAGGATAGAAATGACACAAAAAAAGGCCTGATATGACCTGAAGTCTGTCAAGAGCCTGTCTCTTTAGAGACCCAGCAACAAGGCCTTCACTCTGAGTGGCCATGGCCACCGCTGCAAGCGACACGGGGACCGAGCCGGGGTCCCGTGACCACTGGGTGAAGGCCGCCTGCCCCTGCAGGCTGTGAGCCCACGCCACCCGCAAAGCTGGAGGGAAGCCAAGTGCCCCGACACTGCGCACAAGACGGAAGCACTGATCAGCTTCTGAAGCTGCTCGTCCTCTCGGAACGGGGGCCGAGGCGGAGGCCGCCGGCTGTCACTGGTCCTTGAAGTTGGCCTTTCTCTTCTCCACAAATGCAGCCATCCCTTCCTTCCGGTCTTCCTGTGGGGAGAAGCAGGGGTGGACGGTGACCTTTCCCGAGGCCAAGCCTGCTCACTGCCTGCCGGCTCCTCCCGCCCTCAGCTGTCCTCACCCACAGGCTCTGTGGTGGGGTCACCTCAAGGGTGAATGACCCAAGTCCCTGACCAGCGAGGGCGGGCCCAGGAATGGGTATTTTCACAGTAAACACCCCTGCCCTGCTGTGGTGACCGTCCTTTGGGGCCACTAACCTCCGAGTGGAATACACCCTCATCTACAGAGAACCCCAGGCGCACGCACCTGGTCATTCACCAAATCATGGCCTGGGTCCAGCCGTGGCCTGCGCCACGTGGTGTCCCGAGGGTTAGGGAGGACACAAGGAAAGGCTCCACCTCAGCCCTCCTTCCTCACACACGCGCACGCACACACACTCACAACACAGGAATCCTCACACACATGCATGCACACACACACAAGCGTACACATGCAATACGCACACACACACAGTCACACCACATGTATGCACTCACAGTACGTGCGTGCACTCTCACACAAGTATACACACGCAATACTCNGCGCCACGTGGTGTCCCGAGGGTTAGGGAGGACACAAGGAAAGGCTCCACCTCGGCCCTCCTTCCTCACACACGCGCACGCACACACACTCACAACACAGGAATCCTCACACACATGCATGCACACACACATAAGCGTACACATGCAATACGCACACACACACACAGTCACACCACATGTATGCACTCACAGTACGTGCGTGCACTCTCACACAAGTATACACACGCAATACTCACATGCACACACACACCACATGCATGTACATGCACACACCACACATGCACTCACAACACATGAACACTCACACCACATGCATGCACTCACATGTGCACACACATGATCACACATGCATGCACGCAAACATGCACTCACATGACACACATGCACCCACACACAAGTGCACACACACATACACACATGTACACACAATGCACTCACACCACACACATGCACTCAGTACACGCATGCACTCACATGTGCACACACACATATCTGCTCCTCAAGAACCAAAGTCACTTTAATCATGCAACAGCTATTTATGACTTCCTGATAGTAAGAGATGAATTTTAGGGACTATTAAAATAATGAGTTCCTTCAAGTTATTAGCAGATACCCTAGAAAATAATGTGCCAAGGTTTCAAATTATAGTGTTAAAATATATTCAATCCCCATTCCAAGTTACCGGAGCAATCCAGGGAAATCCTGAGTGGACAGACTGCCTTTGAACACAGGAGCTGCTATTTCAGTGTGCGGCTCCTAAGGTCTTTTGTAGTCAGGAAGCATTTAACAGGAGGCTCCGTCCGCCCCGTTTTGGATCTGTCAGGAGTTCTCTGCTCCTTATTAATACCCGGATACTCAGGAATTAGGAGAGGCAAGCCCCTCCCCGGGGGCTGAGGAATCCAGGCATTTCCTTCACTAGCGTTTCTATCCGGTGATAAGCACCCTCTTCCTCCTTGTGAACCATTTGGTAAAGGTGATTGTTTACAACTCTCTCTCTTTTACTATGGGTCGCCTGTGTTTCGTTAAGTCTGGAATTTTAATCTTTATCTTTGCTGAGAATAACTACCTTGTAAGNAAGGTGATTGTTTACAACTCTCTCTCTTTTACTATGGGTCGCCTGTGTTTCGTTAAGTCTGGAATTTTAATCTTTATCTTTGCTGAGAATAACTACCTTGTAAGATAGTATATATGCCCACACCGTGTTGACTAGAACACCTTTGCTCCACCGGAGATCTGGTCCCCGTGTCTTTCTTTCTCTCTTTTTCTCTCTCTCTCTCAGGCTATTTCTTTGGAGCGCAGAGGCCCTCTGAGTTCACTTTCCTGCCCAGGCTTCTAACACCCTCTCAAGAAGGTNAAGGCTTTGGCATAGTCAATAAAGAAGAAATAGATGTTTTTCTGGAACTCTCTTGCTTTTTCCATGATCCAGCAGATGTTGGCAATTTGATCTCTGGTTCCTCTGCCTTTTCTAAAACCAGCTTGAACATCTGGAAGTCCACGGTTCACGTATTGCTGAAGCCTGGCTTGGAGAATTTTACTCTTTGGCTCCCATAATACGGTAGCAAGGCTTATATGCTCCAGGCAGGAGACTGAAGACCCTTCCCAGGGAGCCTGACCAACCCAACAGGAAGGATTTAGAGACATGGATGATGGGGTTCCCAACTAAAGCCCCTCCCAAGGAACACCCCAGAGTCAAGCTCAAATTTGACAAGCCCCACTCACAAACAGCCATCTAGTCTACTGTTCTTGTCACCAGAAGACAAACGTCACCTGACATCTCAGAAAGCCAAAAGAAACAGGAAGAAGGAAGGACCCAAAGCACAGCGACTGAGCAGGACACAGCACCCACAGCCCCAGTCTCCCGAGAAGATGGAGCACGAAGAGACCCTTCTGTTCTCCAGAAAGAAACATCTGTACAAGAAGAAAGGGCTCCTGGAAATGAATGCCATGGTAGCAGAATGAAAGCCCCCAGCACCACAGAAGCAGAGCAGGAAGGATGGGAAACAAGAGGACCTGTGAGCAGCCAAGGTCCGGGCTCAACCTCTGACAGCCGAAACTAAGGACTTCACAAAGAGCTCAGAGCAAACCAGAAGGGAGTTTGCTCAGGGATGAGTCAGCAGAAACGACTGGTGAATTGATGCCGTCATTTGCTAGGACTGAAGCACAGGAATTTCCAGACTGAGGGCCCTGAGTGTGGGACACAAAGAACAAAAAGGAAGGAACGCGGAAGCTCCACATGTGAAACTTCAGATCCGATTCTGCTTCAAGTCTTTAGTTTTCTCAGCCACGAAGCACAGCATATGGAATCTTAGTTCCCTGACCAGGGACTGAGCCCGTGCGCCCTGCATTGGACACTTTTTCAGAGTCTTTTTTGTTTAATTAATTATTTTTGACTGTGCTGGGTCTTCGTTGCTGCACACGGGCTTTTCCTAGTTGCAGCCAACAGGGTCTACTCTCTGTTACAGTGTGTGGGAGTCTCAGTGCGGCAGGTTCTCTTGTTGCTGAGAACAGCTCTAGGGTGCCTGGGCTTCAGTAGCTGCAGCGCTGGGGCTCAGTAGTGGCCCACGCGCTTTGTTGCTCCATGGAATGTGAGATCTTCCCGGACCAGGGATCAAACCTGTGTCCCCTGCATTGGCAGGCGGATTTTTCACCACTGGACCACCAGGGATGTCCCCAGAACATCTTAAAAACTTCCAGGGAGGAAAACACCCCCATTGCTTGTAAAGGATTAGAGATTAGAATGGCATGGATTTCTTCACAGCACCTCTAGGAGGTAGGAGAAAGCGAGCAGTGCCTCAGAGTCTGAAGGAAGAGGCTTCAGACCTATAATTCTATGCCCAGGCAAACTGCAGATCAAGTGTGAGGGCTGCTGCTGCTGCTGCTGCCTCCGCGAAGTCGCGTCAGTCGTGGCCAACTCTGTGCGACCCCATACACGGCAGCCCACCAGGCTCCTCTGACCCTGGGATTCTCCAGGCAAGAACACTGGAGTGGGTTGCCATTTCCTTCTCCAATGCATGGAAGTGAAAACGGAAAGTGAAGTCACTCAGTCGTGTCCGACTCTTAGCGACCCCATGGACTGCAGCCTACGACGCTCCTCCGTCCATGGATTTTCCAGGCAAGAGTACTGGAGTCGGGTGCCATTGCCTTCTCCGAGTGTGAGTGCAAAGTGAAGATATTTTTCAGCTTTGCAATGTCCTTTAAAGAATGATCTCCCAGACACCTCTCCTGGGCTTCACTAAAACTGGAGAGGGGATGCAAGAAGAACAAGACTATAGTACCGAAGAGGGCAACACAGGGAGAGAGAAGGGGCGCCTGGAGATGGAGGCAGGCGCCAGACAGAAGGACCACCTGCCCAGACTGGAGCTAACTTCCCTCCCGGCCCACCCCCACTCACGGTGGCACGGCGGGCAGCGGTGGGAGCGGCAGGGCCAGGGGTGGAAGGATGTGCTTCCAGAGCAGCCCGATGGCCCTTGTAGCAGAAAGCAGGCGCTTTTTAACCGTTGCAAGGCTGTAGGGGAGACTTGCCCGAACCAGAATAATTCTCCAGAAATGCCTGCAGGCTGGAACTTGTTTCCTGGGGCCAGAGAGGCGGGCAGGCGGGGCGGGACTCGTGCTCCACTCACTGTTTATCTTGCACTTTGAACTTCACGCGTGTTTTACCCTGTGCATGTAGACACGCAACCGTGGACACAATCACACCAGGGTCGTCGTCTCTCCCCATCCGCCCTGACGCCTCGGCACCGCGGTCCACGGGCTCTGGAGGTGAAGGCGCTCGCTCGCGCATCGGAGGCAGAAAAGAGGCTCCTCCGCCTCCTGGCCGCCGTTCCCACGTCTCCTGAGGACCAGGACACGACCCGAACAGGCCAGTCGGCCGTCCCGGTTCTCCCTCGGTGGGGACGCTCGCCCACATCGCAGGCACCGGTGGATAACACACCGACCTCTCCGCGCTGGCCCTCGCACTCCCGGGCGGCCCTCCGCCACCTTCCCGGGCGGTGGGCCAGACCTTGCGTCCCAACCCACCGGGCGCGGGCGCAGCGGAACCAGGCCCACGCGGGGGGCGGGCCGGGCTGGAACTCCTTGCCCCACCTCGCCCCGCCCCTCTCCCCTTTCCTCCTCTGGCCCCGCCCCTCGCCCTTTCTTCCTCCTCCGGCCCCGCCCCTCTCCCTTTCCCCTCCTCTGGCCCCGCCCCTCTCCCCTTTCCTCCTCTGGCCCCGCCCCTCGCCCCTTCTTCCTCCGGCCCCGCCCCTCTCACCTCTGGCCCCGCCCCTCGCCCTTCCTCCTCCGGCCCTGCCACGCCTCTTGCCCCGCCTCGAATCCCCGCCCCTGCTCTGGTCTCTTCTCGGCTCCACGAACCTCCTAGCGGCGGGGGACTCTCCGGAACCGCCCGGGACGGCGGCGATGCACGCGGGTGGTCGTCAGGGGGAGGCCCCGGGCCGCGGCCCGCGGGTGCTGGTGGTGGGCGGCGGCATCGCGGGGCTGGGGGCGGCGCAGAGGCTCTGCCACCACCCGGCCTTCTCACACCTTCGGGTTCTGGAGGCCACGGCCCGCGCCGGTGGCCGCATCCGCTCGGAGCACAGCTTCGGTAACAGCCTTTCCCGGAACCCCTTCCCGGAGCCCCGCCGGTGCCTCCGGAGCCCTGCTCCTGGCTCGGCCTACGTCCAGGGTTAGGCGTCCCGGAACCCTTGTCTGGCCCCTTGAGCGAATCCCCGCTCCGCCCCACGTAATTACCGAACTTCACTGCTCCGCGACACTCAGCTGCCCGCAGTGAGCAGGGTCGGCCGCTGCGGCGGAGGGGAACCCGTGACTACACAGGGGCCCTGGTTCTGACCGCCGCAGGTAGCCCCCACACCACCACCTCCCGCCCCCAGGTTGCTCCTTGGTGTCTCTTCTGCCCCCAGGCCTTCCTCCAAGTATCCTTCCCAGGCGCGTGCAGGCCAGCACCCCCTGGGCGGTGTTCCCCTAAGCCAGGTCTGACGGGTCCTGCCTGTGGTCCTCTGGGACCGTGTGGGCCTCTGGCTGATTTTCAGAGCCTGTCTGGGAAGGGCAGGGCTGAGTGTGGCAAGAGGAGGGACTCGGGGCCGGAAACCTCAAGGTGGCCCCTCTGTTCCCAGGTGGCGTGGTGGAGGTAGGCGCTCACTGGATCCATGGGCCCTCCCAGGGCAACCCCGTCTTCCAGCTGGCTGCCAAATACGGGCTGCTCGGGGAGAAGGCCCTGTCCAAGGAGAACCAGCTGATCGAGACTGGGGGTCACGTGGGCCTGCCATCTGTGTCTTACGCCAGCTCTGGGGTAAGTGTGAGCCTTGAGCTGGTGGCAGAGATGGCCAGCCTGTTCTACAGTCTCATAGACCAGACCAGGGAGTTCCTGCAGGCAGCTGAGACCACCCCACCCAGTGTCGGGGAGTACCTCAAGGGGAAGATCCGTCAGCACATGGCCGGCTGGACAGAGGATGAGGAGACCAAGAAGCTCAAGCTGGCCATCCTGAAGAACTTGCTCAACGTGGAGTGCTGTGTGAGCGGCACCCACAGCATGGACCTGGTGGCCCTCGCGCCTTTTGGGGAGTACGCTGTGCTGCCGGGGCTGGACTGCACCTTCCCTGAGTATGTGCCTGCCCCGCCCACCCAGACAGGTCCCTCTGTGCCTCCCCAGACCCCCGTGCACCCCGGGGTCCCTACCTGTGCCTCAGGCCGAGCTTTGGGAGGCAGGGGATGGGTGAGAGGGACAGGGGCTGTTTGTCTTCCTGTGTTAGGGAGATTGGTCATTTATTTCCATAGTTTTGATCACTTATGAAAAAGAAAAGAATTCTCAAGAAAAAGTGATTAGAAGAAGGAAGTGCATCTTGTAATGCCTTGCTCCCCCCGGGTTTAGGAGGCCTCCAGCCTGTAAGCACTGTGGGGACTTGGGCCTCAGAGATGGGCAGACAGGCCCGCTCTGTGTTGGGGTGGCTGTCCCCTCATGGGGCCCTCACGAGACCCTCCAGGACTGCCCTGCACAGGGAGGGCGCTACGATGGGGAAGATGCCCAGAATGGGAGCCCTGGGCCGGGTGAGGAGGGACCTGCTCGCTGCGAAAACCTGGGGAGCTCTGCTCCTGTGATCCTCCCGTGAGACCCCCTCCCTTGCTGCCCTCCTCCCTGGCTGAGCTGGGACCAGAGCCCCCTGCAGCTCCTGGTCTGGCATGAGCCTGGAGGGCCTGTTGCAGAGCAGAGCCTCACCTCCAGGGCCTGGTCCTGACCACGGACGCCTCTGTTTCCCCCAGGGGCTACCAAGGACTCACAGACTGCATCATGGCCTCCTTGCCCAAGGACGTGATGGTTTTTGACAAACCCGTGAAGACCATTCACTGGAATGGGTCCTTCCAGGAAGCTTCTGCTCCTGGGGAGACATTTCCCGTGCTGGTGGAATGTGAGGATGGAGACTGCTTCCCAGCCCATCACGCGGTCGTCACCGTGCCCTTAGGTAGAGCCTGCTGTGCTGGGCGGTCACTCCAGTTCCCGTTCAGGTGCCCTGGCCTCTGGGTTTCTCCAGCCTCATTCACTCCAGGGCACTCGTTGGCTGCTGAGCTCACATTTTCATTCTGAGTTTGGGATAGAGCTACTCACTGTGCTTTGTAGCAACTGTTTGCTTTGAAATAAGGTTTCACAGGAAGAGAAAGGTCAGCGGGTGTGTTCCTTCTTTCGGAGGTAATTCACAGAAAGGTTGGGATGGCCTGAGGCTCACCTTGCTGCTTTCTTAGCAAGGTGGAGAGGGCGGAAAGCCAGGTCTTCTGTTTATTATCTCCTGGTGGTAATGGAGGAAGGAGTTGTGAGCATAATCCTATTTAATTCCAGATCTGATGCTTTAGATCTAGCAGTAGGAGCTGGCAACCTGGTAAAAGGTGGAGATAACTGAAAGCAAGTTTGTGCCTGTTTATCTCATCTGCTTCTCTGGCAGCTTGGGAAATC
Source organism: Raphicerus campestris (assembly GCA_006410735.1). Taxonomy (NCBI): domain Eukaryota; kingdom Metazoa; phylum Chordata; class Mammalia; order Artiodactyla; family Bovidae; genus Raphicerus; species Raphicerus campestris. The sequence goes on along the minus strand of SJYW01015596.1, from coordinate 248,491 downwards.
TCTGCCCCACCCCCTATTTGACAGATGATAGCACAGAGAAGTCACTTAACTGCCCCAATTCACAAAGCTAACTTGGGTGCCAGCATGGCTGGAAGGTGAAGGGCAGGAGTCTGGCCCGCCCCTCTCGCACCTGTGGGCCGAGGCTTCTCCTGTTCCCTCGGGGAGGGCTGGGCGTGGATTGGCTTGCTGAGTGCCGGCTCCTTCTCCCAAGGTAGACTCTGCTTCTCCTCCCTTTCCAGAGCAGCACAGAGCCACAGGGTTTGCTCTCTCACAGGGATGGCCTGGTTCATGCACAGGTGTGGGTGGGCACCGAGCCTGTTATGTCAGTAGGCGCATCACTATGGCTGTGTCGTCACCGTTCACAGGGGGCCAGCACCCGTCCTGTTTGTTCTTTATAGCTACGCCATATTTTCTCATGTGTAGGTACCATTAATTTGGAGAAGGAAATGGCAACCCACTCCAGTGTTCTTGCCTAGAGAATCCTGTGGACAGAGGAGCCTGGTGGGCTGCTGTGCCTAGGGATGCACAGAGTCAGACACGACTGAAGCGACTAGCGTGCATGCCTGCATTAGAGAAGGAAATGGCAACCCGCTCCAGTGTTCTAGCCTGGAGGATCCCAGGGATTCTCCAGGGGAGCCTGGTGGGCTGCCGTCTATGGGGTCGCACAGTCGGACACTGAAGTGACTTAGCAGCAGCAGCAGCAGCAGCAGGAGCTGCTAATTATACCGACACAAAGTTACTTTTCACGTGTCCTGTTGCACACAGCATTGTACACATGTGTTTGGGTACATGTGTGTAGGACCAAGTCCAGTCCTGCAGGANCAGCCTCTGGCCCCGCCCCTCGCCCCTTCTTCCTCCGGCCCCGCCCCTCTCACCTCTGGCCCCGCCCCTCGCCCTTCCTCCTCCGGCCCTGCCACGCCTCTTGCCCCGCCTCGAATCCCCGCCCCTGCTCTGGTCTCTTCTCGGCTCCACGAACCTCCTAGCGGCGGGGGACTCTCCGGAACCGCCCGGGACGGCGGCGATGCACGCGGGTGGTCGTCAGGGGGAGGCCCCGGGCCGCGGCCCGCGGGTGCTGGTGGTGGGCGGCGGCATCGCGGGGCTGGGGGCGGCGCAGAGGCTCTGCCACCACCCGGCCTTCTCACACCTTCGGGTTCTGGAGGCCACGGCCCGCGCCGGTGGCCGCATCCGCTCGGAGCACAGCTTCGGTAACAGCCTTTCCCGGAACCCCTTCCCGGAGCCCCGCCGGTGCCTCCGGAGCCCTGCTCCTGGCTCGGCCTACGTCCAGGGTTAGGCGTCCCGGAACCCTTGTCTGGCCCCTTGAGCGAATCCCCGCTCCGCCCCACGTAATTACCGAACTTCACTGCTCCGCGACACTCAGCTGCCCGCAGTGAGCAGGGTCGGCCGCTGCGGCGGAGGGGAACCCGTGACTACACAGGGGCCCTGGTTCTGACCGCCGCAGGTAGCCCCCACACCACCACCTCCCGCCCCCAGGTTGCTCCTTGGTGTCTCTTCTGCCCCCAGGCCTTCCTCCAAGTATCCTTCCCAGGCGCGTGCAGGCCAGCACCCCCTGGGCGGTGTTCCCCTAAGCCAGGTCTGACGGGTCCTGCCTGTGGTCCTCTGGGACCGTGTGGGCCTCTGGCTGATTTTCAGAGCCTGTCTGGGAAGGGCAGGGCTGAGTGTGGCAAGAGGAGGGACTCGGGGCCGGAAACCTCAAGGTGGCCCCTCTGTTCCCAGGTGGCGTGGTGGAGGTAGGCGCTCACTGGATCCATGGGCCCTCCCAGGGCAACCCCGTCTTCCAGCTGGCTGCCAAATACGGGCTGCTCGGGGAGAAGGCCCTGTCCAAGGAGAACCAGCTGATCGAGACTGGGGGTCACGTGGGCCTGCCATCTGTGTCTTACGCCAGCTCTGGGGTAAGTGTGAGCCTTGAGCTGGTGGCAGAGATGGCCAGCCTGTTCTACAGTCTCATAGACCAGACCAGGGAGTTCCTGCAGGCAGCTGAGACCACCCCACCCAGTGTCGGGGAGTACCTCAAGGGGAAGATCCGTCAGCACATGGCCGGCTGGACAGAGGATGAGGAGACCAAGAAGCTCAAGCTGGCCATCCTGAAGAACTTGCTCAACGTGGAGTGCTGTGTGAGCGGCACCCACAGCATGGACCTGGTGGCCCTCGCGCCTTTTGGGGAGTACGCTGTGCTGCCGGGGCTGGACTGCACCTTCCCTGAGTATGTGCCTGCCCCGCCCACCCAGACAGGTCCCTCTGTGCCTCCCCAGACCCCCGTGCACCCCGGGGTCCCTACCTGTGCCTCAGGCCGAGCTTTGGGAGGCAGGGGATGGGTGAGAGGGACAGGGGCTGTTTGTCTTCCTGTGTTAGGGAGATTGGTCATTTATTTCCATAGTTTTGATCACTTATGAAAAAGAAAAGAATTCTCAAGAAAAAGTGATTAGAAGAAGGAAGTGCATCTTGTAATGCCTTGCTCCCCCCGGGTTTAGGAGGCCTCCAGCCTGTAAGCACTGTGGGGACTTGGGCCTCAGAGATGGGCAGACAGGCCCGCTCTGTGTTGGGGTGGCTGTCCCCTCATGGGGCCCTCACGAGACCCTCCAGGACTGCCCTGCACAGGGAGGGCGCTACGATGGGGAAGATGCCCAGAATGGGAGCCCTGGGCCGGGTGAGGAGGGACCTGCTCGCTGCGAAAACCTGGGGAGCTCTGCTCCTGTGATCCTCCCGTGAGACCCCCTCCCTTGCTGCCCTCCTCCCTGGCTGAGCTGGGACCAGAGCCCCCTGCAGCTCCTGGTCTGGCATGAGCCTGGAGGGCCTGTTGCAGAGCAGAGCCTCACCTCCAGGGCCTGGTCCTGACCACGGACGCCTCTGTTTCCCCCAGGGGCTACCAAGGACTCACAGACTGCATCATGGCCTCCTTGCCCAAGGACGTGATGGTTTTTGACAAACCCGTGAAGACCATTCACTGGAATGGGTCCTTCCAGGAAGCTTCTGCTCCTGGGGAGACATTTCCCGTGCTGGTGGAATGTGAGGATGGAGACTGCTTCCCAGCCCATCACGCGGTCGTCACCGTGCCCTTAGGTAGAGCCTGCTGTGCTGGGCGGTCACTCCAGTTCCCGTTCAGGTGCCCTGGCCTCTGGGTTTCTCCAGCCTCATTCACTCCAGGGCACTCGTTGGCTGCTGAGCTCACATTTTCATTCTGAGTTTGGGATAGAGCTACTCACTGTGCTTTGTAGCAACTGTTTGCTTTGAAATAAGGTTTCACAGGAAGAGAAAGGTCAGCGGGTGTGTTCCTTCTTTCGGAGGTAATTCACAGAAAGGTTGGGATGGCCTGAGGCTCACCTTGCTGCTTTCTTAGCAAGGTGGAGAGGGCGGAAAGCCAGGTCTTCTGTTTATTATCTCCTGGTGGTAATGGAGGAAGGAGTTGTGAGCATAATCCTATTTAATTCCAGATCTGATGCTTTAGATCTAGCAGTAGGAGCTGGCAACCTGGTAAAAGGTGGAGATAACTGAAAGCAACTTTGTGCCTGTTTATCTCATCTGCTTCTCTGGCAGCTTGGGAAATCTCTGCCCCACCCCCTATTTGACAGATGATAGCACAGAGAAGTCACTTAACTGCCCCAATTCACAAAGCTAACTTGGGTGCCAGCATGGCTGGAAGGTGAAGGGCAGGAGTCTGGCCCGCCCCTCTCGCACCTGTGGGCCGAGGCTTCTCCTGTTCCCTCGGGGAGGGCTGGGCGTGGATTGGCTTGCTGAGTGCCGGCTCCTTCTCCCAAGGTAGACTCTGCTTCTCCTCCCTTTCCAGAGCAGCACAGAGCCACAGGGTTTGCTCTCTCACAGGGATGGCCTGGTTCATGCACAGGTGTGGGTGGGCACCGAGCCTGTTATGTCAGTAGGCGCATTACTATGGCTGTGTCGTCACCGTTCACAGGGGGCCAGGCACCCGTCCTGTTTGTTCTTTATAGCTACGCCATATTTTCTCATGTGTAGGTACCATTAATTTGGAGAAGGAAATGGCAACCCACTCCAGTGTTCTTGCCTAGAGAATCCTGTGGACAGAGGAGCCTGGTGGGCTGCTGTGCCTAGGGTTGCACAGAGTCAGACACGACTGAAGCGACTAGCGTGCATGCCTGCATTAGAGAAGGAAATGGCAACCCGCTCCAGTGTTCTAGCCTGGAGGATCCCAGGGATTCTCCAGGGGAGCCTGGTGGGCTGCCGTCTATGGGGTCGCACAGTCGGACACTGAAGTGACTTAGCAGCAGCAGCAGCAGCAGCAGGAGCTGCTAATTATACCGACACAAAGTTACTTTTCACGTGTCCTGTTGCACACAGCATTGTACACATGTGTTTGGGTACATGTGTGTAGGACCAAGTCCAGTCCTGCAGGACCTGGTGGGTTGAGGCTCTGCAGTGAGAGGCTGGCTGGGAGGCGACCCCCACCGCCCATCCCCCCCACCCCCCAGCGGTCACGGCCCAGCCTGGTTCCCTGTCAGACGGCTGGTCTTTTTCTCATGAGCTAGCGAGATTGGCTTGTGCTGCGAATGTCTCCTCTCCTCGTGGTCTGACTTCGGGCTAAATGCTGATCAGTTTTCCTGTGGCTTCTGGGTGAAGCCTGTGTGTTTCACTGTTCCTGCAAACTAACCCTGGGCAGCCTGAGAAGCAGCAGGCTCAGGCCTGTCCCGCAGAGCGGTCCGGGGCTGGGCCACCTCATCCTGTGTGTCCAGGCATTCTCGGGGCCTGCCTGTCCCTCCAGAGTGCTGGCTGTTGGGGCTCCGGCCTGCAGGGCGCCTGCGTGGCTCCCAGACACCTTCCTCTGACTCCTCTGATGGGCTCAGGGTCCATTCCTGTGGCTGTCGATTCCCATTTAAGAGACTGACATGTGTAAGGTGTCCAATTTTCAATTTCAGGTTTTTTAAAGAAACATCTGGACACCTTCTTTGAGCCACCACTGCCCACTGAGAAGGTGGAAGCGATCAGGAAAATAGGCTTTGGGACCAACAATAAAATCTTCCTGGAGTTTGAGGAGCCCTTCTGGGAGCCAGACTGCCAGCACATCCAGGTGGTGTGGGAGGACATGTCGCCCCTGGAGGACGCCACCCCAGAGCTGCAGGATGCCTGGTTCAAGAAGCTTATTGGCTTCTGGGTCCTGCCTCCCTTCCAGTACGTGTTCTCTCCAGGTTTCTCTGAGGAGGCCTGGGTGTGAGCTCTCTGGGGGGTCCGGCGCTGTGTTGATTCTCCTCGAGGCGTTTCTGGAGGGTTTAAATGAGGGGGAACACCAGGGTCACCCTAAAGTGGTGAGATAGACCCCTGAGCCCACTCCCTGCAGGAACAGACAGAGGCCCACTGTTTGCAGCCCGTCAGCGTCTCTTGGGACCTGTAATGTGCAGTGAATACTTGCAGCTGTTTTCCTCGTAAGAGACACTCTTTGCTCATTTATGAGACGTGTTCGCTGAGGACCCAGGGGTACTCACCCCAGCAGCCAAACTGGGGTCCACATGGTACGCCTGGTTCCCTCCGGCCCATCGTGTGGGATTTTTTTTTTTTTTCCGTGCAGGATTTTATAAAGAGGAGGAGGGGTCAGGACTTGATACAGAGTCCCCGACTGTGCTAGGGACAGTCTTCCACGGTGGAGACAGCAGGAACCATCTTGGTGCCCTGAGAGTTCTGACCTTGCAGACCCNGGTTCCCTCCGGCCCATCGTGTGGGATTTTTTTTTTTTTCCGTGCAGGATTTTATAAAGAGGAGGAGGGGTGAGGACTTGATACAGAGTCCCCGACTGTGCTAGGGACAGTCTTCGACGGTGGAGACAGCAGGAACCATCTTGGTGCCCTGAGAGTTCTGACCTTGCAGACCCCTGTCAAGGGGCCCAGGACTTTGAGCCCACACTGGTGCAGCCGCTGGCCACGGCACCGCCGGTCTGGGTGTGGCAGGCCTGGTCCAGCTCTGCTTCTCTCCAGCAGGGCTAGCCACGTGCTCTGTGGCTTCATCGCGGGGCTCGAGTCTGAGTTCATGGAGACACTGTCGGACGAGGACGTGCTCAGGTCTTTGACGCAGGTGCTCCGCAGGGTGACAGGTACTGACCGCAGGGGCCACGCTGCCGCCTCCCACCCGTGCGGCTGGTCTGTGATGGGACCAAACCTCCCCAGAGAGGAACTGGGTTCGGCCCTGGGTCTCTGGGGACAGTCCTTCCCATGTCAGCTGGCACTAAGGGTTCTCCTTTCTGGGGGACTGAAATGGCTTTGCAAGCGCTTCCCACTTCTCTTTTCTAAAAATCTGCCACCAAGATGGACGTGAATGTCCGCAATCAGAGCTTTGCAGGCAAGACGCTGGGGCTCGGGAAAGGCAGTGGAGCGTGTCGGGACGCTGCTTCAGGGGCCTCCTGAGGGGAGCCCTGCGCTCACAGCCCCGGGCTTGGCTCCCCAGCAGTGGTCTCGCTTTTAATGCTTGGTCTTTGTGGAGGGAGGCCCCTTGTGGATGGGTGGGCGGGCTGCTGGCTAACGTGTGTGTCTCTTGGCCCAGGGAACCCCCGGCTTCCCGCACCCAGGAGTGTGCTGCGGTCCTGCTGGCACAGCGCCCCGTACACCCGGGGCTCCTACAGCTACGTGGCTGTGGGCAGCTCTGGGGACGACATGGACCGGCTGGCCCAGCCCCTTCCTTCAGATGGCCAAGGGGCGCAGGTAGGAGGAAGCTGCCGGGCAAGGGCCTCGGGGTCCCACAGAGGGCCTGGGGACAGAACAGGCCCCACGAAGGCTGGGGCTGCTGCTGCAGTCAGCGGGCCAGGACCCTGCGACTCAGAGTCCACTTTCTTTTTGAAACATGTTATTTTAATCAGAATTATACATACCTGTGGCTTGAAGTGTCAGAGCATTCTATAGTGATGGCTAACTAAATAGAATAAAAACAAAATATAGGCTTCTAGCGGGGCACACTGCTGACCCTTCCCAGGCTGTACTTCAGGCTGGTTCTGACTGCTGAATACCACATTAAGCTCCTGCCTTGCTGAAACAGTCTCTTAGGGTTGAGGTCTAGCTGCTTTTCAGTGTTGGGTTAGTTTCAGGAGTCCAGCGAAGTGATTCAGCCACGCGTGTGTATGCTCTTCCTCAGACTCTCTTCCGTTATAGCTCCACTGCTGTCGACAAAGGGGCTTCCCTGGTGGCTCATGGTAAAGAGTCTGCCTGCAATGCAGGAGACACGGGTTCAGTCCCTGGGTCAGGAAGATCCCCTGGACAAGGAAACAGCTACGCACTCGAGTATTCTTGCTTGGAGAATCCCATGGACAGAGGAGCCTGGTGGGTTACAGTCCACGGGGTCACAAAGAGTCAGACACAGCAGACTGACTAACACTTCCACTTTTTACAAAGCCCTGAATTGTGGAAAACTCGCAGCGCCCTCAAGGTTGGCGGAACCTCTGGGTTCCTGTCTCCAGCTCCACACCTGTCTGCCCCTGGCGTCTCCCTGCCCTCCTAACTCCCCTGCTGGCGAGCGTGTCGCACAGGCGACGCTTTATCAGCAGGCTTTCCAGGTGCCTCTCTAAAGATCGAGGTCGTGTCTTAAAACACACAGCTGCGGCACCGTCGTCACCCTCAGAACTCACACGCCACCCAGCATTCCCTGTCAAGTTTCCTCTCCCTCCCGTGGCCACCTGACGTGGAGAGCGGGCTCACTGGAAAAGACCCTGGTGCTGGGAGGGATCGGGGGCAGGAGGAGAAGGGGCCGACAGGTTGAAATGGCTGGATGGCATCACTGACTCAATGGACATGGCTTCGGGTGGACTCCGGGAGTTGGTGATGCACAGGGAGGCCTGGTGTGCTGTGGTTCATGGGGTCACAAAGAGTCGGACACGACTGAGCGACTGAACTGACTGACTCCCTCCCATGCCTCACAGCATGTGGGCTCTGAGTTCCCAGACCAGGAATGGAGCCCAGGCCCCCTGCGCTGGGAGCACAGTCCTAACCACTCTACCACCAGGGAATTCCTTCTAAGCGCTTCCTGATGCTTCACTTTCAGGGATTGCTGATGGGATTCTGGCCACAGCACATACAGTTCTCGCTTTCTTCTACGCCTCTGCGCACCCAGCCCTCAGGCCTCTGGTTTTGTTACGAGCTGTCTGCATACACCTTGTTCGCTGTGGGCACTGTCTACACCTGAGCTGCGAGGGTGCCTTCTTTTTCATGGTGGAAGCAACCACTTCCCTGGGCTGCTGAATTCTGTAGGTGGGCACCGTGGGACCGCTGTTTCTGCCCATGATGTCCAGGGCCTCAGCTGGGGGTGACTCAGGGCCGGGCTGGGTCGTGCGAGGCTGCTGCTCTCTCACGTCTGCCCTGAGCACAGCTGGCATGTTGGCCGGAGGGCCTGCCCGAGGCCTTGCCGAGCGGCTTGGACTTCCTCACAGCGTGGCGGCCTTGGCGTGGTCACGCTGCCCTGTGGTTGCGCGGGGCGTCAGCGAGGGCCTTCTGTGGGGGCAGCTGCCTCGCTCCAGTGAAGCTGGAAGGAGAAGAGGTCCTGCACTCAGGGCCTCAGAGCCCAGCCGTGCTGCCCTCCAGCATGCGTTCAGTCGTCTGGGATTCTCCTGAACTATCTCATCATGATTTTTCCCCCTCTTTTCTTTTTCTGGATTTCTAGTTGGATGGTGTACGTCTGAGCTGGCCCTAGAGTTTTCCTATCTTTTCCCTGCTAGTTTCCCTCTCAGGTTTCACTCTGTGTTTTGGGTGGTGTTCAGATTTTCTCCAGAACTGCCTGACGGGCCTCCCACTCTGTGACTGTGATGGATTCCGGGTGTGCTGGCTCTGAGGGGTCCTCACTGTTGCTGCTCCTTCCCGTGGCAGCGGCCGGGTGCTGGTCCTTGTTGCCCAACTGCATCAGGGTGCTGAGCTAAGGCAGCAGCAGCGCACGTCTGCCATCACTTCTGCAGCCCAGGCGAGGCCTGGCACCCAGCTTGACCACCCCTTCTTTCCAGTTCCAGGTACTGTTCGCAGGGGAAGCCACACACCGGACGTTTTACTCCACCACGCACGGGGCTCTGCTGTCTGGCTGGAGGGAGGCTGACCGGCTCGTGACGCTGTGGGACCCCCAGGCCCAGTGGCCCGAGCCCAGGCTCTGAACCTGGCTCTGTGCTCCCAGTGCTGGGGTGGGGGAGGCTGGCCCTATCCTGTCCTATGATGGACGAGGTTCAGGCGGGCTTGGGATGTTGTCACTGGGGGTCAGCTCCCTCATTTCTCAAGTTGCTGGATCCCAGTCAGGGCTGAGCTTGAGCTGAGGTCTTCGTGGAGGAGGGAGACGTGGGATGCTGCCGCTGCCGCCGTTGGTGGCACATAAAAAGTGTGTGAAACAGCCTGTGTCGAGTCGTACTTACGCCTCCGAGCTGCAGCCTGGGCCGCTCTGTTCTCGTCTTGCCCCGGCCCTGGTCACTGCAGGGCTCTGTGCCCCCAGCACATGACCCACCTCCCTTGGACACCTGGGACCCTGGCTGTGTTCCCCGGTCTCCACGTTCTCATTGTGGTGGCAGCGGAGCTGGTAGGCCTCCCCGGTGTGAGTCCACAGACCCTTCACCAGACACCGGCTGCCCTGTGGGCCGGGTGAGGGCCAGCAAGTGGGAGACGGGAGTTCACAGGGGATGAGGCACCCTGTTCTGATCTGCGGGCCCAGGGTTTCCTGGAGGAAGCGAAGTGAGGCCTGAAGGGTACAGAGGATCAGGGTGCCCTGGGAAGTGTTGGCATAAATGTGGGGAGCCCTTGGGGGCCCTGGTGCTGTGCTCAGCTGCCCCCATCTCATTTCACTGCATCCTCGAAGTGTCCCAGGGAAGCGGCTGCATGGCCCCATCTCAGCCAAGGAAAGGTCAGAGGCCTCAGGTGGGGCTGGCAGTGGCAAGTCTCACAGCTGCCATGGCGGAGTGTGGGCATCTCTCCAGGACTGTCCCGGAGGCGGGGCAGCTGGGGGCTGGCCTGCAGAGGGAAGCAGGGAGCTGCGGAGGCGGGGCTCCACACAGCACGTGTGGGACCCCCGGGCCTGCGCCCACCCCGAGGTCAGTGGCTCCTGCTCCTCCTCGGGCCTCGGGCCGCAGGTGCGTCCTGCTTCGCGTGTGGGCCCTGGAGGAGTGTGTGCATGCCTGAAGAACTGCCACTGGGCTCCTTTCCAGCCCCAAGTGGCCACTGTCAGCCGTGGTGCTGGCCGTGCCCTCAGCCCAGCCCCTTCTCATCACAGGTCAAATCGCCCTCCGGGGGTCTCTGCCCCCAAAGGCCTGCCTGTGCACCCGCTCCCTTGTGTCCCTGGAGTTGCTTTGCCTGGGGCACCTGCCTGTAAGACAGCTGAAGAGGAATCAGGGTCTGGCAGGACTTTGCTCTGGCTCTTCGGTCCTCGGGCTGTGGAAGGGCGGCATCTGTCAGGCGCATGGCTCTCTGTTGCCTCAGGTTTTGTGAGTCCTGTGCAGGCCTGAGGCTGTCTGGGTGGGGAGGGCAGCTCAGTGAGGACGGTCTGGGAGGCTGCGCAGGGGGCCCAGGTGGCCTAACTCAGCCGGGGGGGCCTGTCTCGGCCCTAGGACAGCTCGCCCTGAGTGTCAGGCGTAGGGCCCTTGAGATGACAGTAATGGTGTCTTTGAGCTGAGAATGTGAGCATCTTTGGAGTTTTAGGAGCTTGTTTAAAAAATTCCGTTAGCTTCATACTCTTACAACAAAGTGAAACGAGCAGCTGCCCAGGCTTCTGATTTAAAGTTAGAACCTGGGGACTTCCCTGTGGCCTAGTGTTTAAGATTTTGGGTTTTCACCGCCATGGTCTGGGGTCAATCCCTGGTTACGAAATAGCTCCTGCAAGCCCTGCAGCACAGCGGAAAAAAGAAAGAAAAAAAAAGTTAAAATCTGACTATGCTTACACTGAGTATTGCTGCAATGAAGATAATTTCAGGCTTATTGTATTCAAGAGATTTAATTAAGCAGAACTCCAGCGTTTGCAAAGAGTTTGTTTGTACATTAAAACCCAGAGTACTTGAAAAAGAGGCTCTTATACTTGTCAGTTAAATTTAAAAATATAAAAAAATTTAACCAAGTTTGTGAAAAGGACCAAATTGACAGCGGACTACTAAATTCTGTCACTCAGAATATGGTTAAGGAAGAACCAGTATTTTTTAATTTAATGAAGACTGGACCCCTGAGAACTCCCGGAACTGCGCGGGTGCGCCCCTGACTCGTAGCCCTCCCCGAAGCCCGCCCGATGGACCCAGCCCGGCCCCCAGCCCCGTCCCCTGCTCCGTCCCCGGCCCCTAGCCCCGGCTCCGGCCCAGCCCCAGCACTGGCCGCTAAGCGCCTCCTGCGGGCCGAGGCAGCGTCGTGCGCATGCGCGGCCGCGTGGAGCGCCGGAACCTTTGTGCGGGGTCGCGAGCCCGGCGGACAGGTCCGTGGCGGAGCGGTCCGTGCTGCTGCGCGGAGCCCGGGACGCGGAGCTATGAGGCTGTCTGCGCGGGCTCTCTGCGCCGCCGCGCGGGCGGCCTGGCGGGAGAGCTTCCCTCTGGAAGGTCGCGACGTGGCGCGCTGGTTTCCGGGCCACATGGCCAAGGGTGAGGCGCGGCGGGGCGCGCTGCTTCCGCGGCTCCTCGCGGGTCCCGCGCTGGCCGGGCTCGTGAGCCGACCCCGCGGGCCCCGTTCCTCGGCCGAAGCCCGTGTCCCCACCTGCCTGGAAGAGGACGCAGTTTCCTGGGCGTTATCTGGGGACGGAGGGAGGCAGGCTAGGAAAGCTCCTTCCAGGCTGAAGGCGACTGTTTAATCACCTGAGCCCTTGAGGCGCAGGTCGAGCTGCGGTCTCTCGCCTGCGCCCTCTGAGGTTCCTCCTTTTCTCAGTTTGGCTCCGAGACCGGCTGCAGGCCCAGCGCCCCCGGGGTGAGCCGGCGGCCCTCGGCCCCTGCTCAGGGGGACGGGGCGCCCGCGGGCGAGAGGCAGGCGGTGGAAGCGAGATGTTAGAAAGGAAACGAAAGAAAATGAAGTCTCTCGGTCCTGTCCAACTCTTTGAAACCCCATGCAGTGTAGCCCGCCGGGCTCCTCGCTCCATGAAATTCTCCAGACGAGAATGGAGTGGGTTGCCTTTCC
>SJYW01015596.1:187613-232680 GCA_006410735.1 Raphicerus campestris | reverse complement strand
GTCAAGGGGCCCAGGACTTTGAGCCCACACTGGTGCAGCCGCTGGCCACGGCACCGCCGGTCTGGGTGTGGCAGGCCTGGTCCAGCTCTGCTTCTCTCCAGCAGGGCTAGCCACGTGCTCTGTGGCTTCATCGCGGGGCTCGAGTCTGAGTTCATGGAGACACTGTCGGACGAGGACGTGCTCAGGTCTTTGACGCAGGTGCTCCGCAGGGTGACAGGTACTGACCGCAGGGGCCACGCTGCCGCCTCCCACCCGTGCGGCTGGTCTGTGATAGGACCAAACCTCCCCAGAGAGGAACTGGGTTCGGCCCTGGGTCTCTGGGGACAGTCCTTCCCATGTCAGCTGGCACTAAGGGTTCTCCTTTCTGGGGGACTGAAATGGCTTTGCAAGCGCTTCCCACTTCTCTTTTCTAAAAATCTGCCACCAAGATGGACGTGAATGTCCGCAATCAGAGCTTTGCAGGCAAGACGCTGGGGCTCGGGAAAGGCAGTGGAGCGTGTCGGGACGCTGCTTCAGGGGCCTCCTGAGGGGAGCCCTGCGCTCACAGCCCCGGGCTTGGCTCCCCAGCAGTGGTCTCGCTTTTAATGCTTGGTCTTTGTGGAGGGAGGCCCCTTGTGGATGGGTGGGCGGGCTGCTGGCTAACGTGTATGTCTCTTGGCCCAGGGAACCCCCGGCTTCCCGCACCCAGGAGTGTGCTGCGGTCCTGCTGGCACAGCGCCCCGTACACCCGGGGCTCCTACAGCTACGTGGCTGTGGGCAGCTCTGGGGACGACATGGACCGGCTGGCCCAGCCTCTTCCTTCAGATGGCAAAGGGGCGCAGGTAGGAGGAAGCTGCCGGGCAAGGGCCTCGGGGTCCCACAGAGGGCCTGGGGACAGAACAGGCCCCACGAAGGCTGGGGCTGCTGCTGCAGTCAGTGGGCCAGGACCCTGCGACTCAGAGTCCACTTTCTTTTTGAAACATGTTATTTTAATCAGAATTATACATACCTGTGGCTTGAAGTGTCAGAGCATTCTATAGTGATGGCTAACTAAATAGAATAAAAACAAAATATAGGCTTCTAGCGGGGCACACTGCTGACCCTTCCCAGGCTGTACTTCAGGCTGGTTCTGACTGCTGAATACCACATTAAGCTCCTGCCTTGCTGAAACAGTCTCTTAGGGTTGAGGTCTAGCTGCTTTTCAGTGTTGGGTTAGTTTCAGGAGTCCAGCGAAGTGATTCAGCCACGCGTGTGTATGCTCTTCCTCAGACTCTCTTCCGTTATAGCTCCACTGCTGTCGACAAAGGGGCTTCCCTGGTGGCTCATGGTAAAGAGTCTGCCTGCAATGCAGGAGACACGGGTTCAGTCCCTGGGTCAGGAAGATCCCCTGGACAAGGAAACAGCTACGCACTCGAGTATTCTTGCTTGGAGAATCCCATGGACAGAGGAGCCTGGTGGGTTACAGTCCACGGGGTCACAAAGAGTCAGACACAGCAGACTGACTAACACTTCCACTTTTTACAAAGCCCTGAATTGTGGAAAACTCGCAGCGCCCTCAAGGTTGGCGGAACCTCTGGGTTCCTGTCTCCAGCTCCACACCTGTCTGCCCCTGGCGTCTCCCTGCCCTCCTAACTCCCCTGCTGGCGAGCGTGTCGCACAGGCGACGCTTTATCAGCAGGCTTTCCAGGTGCCTCTCTAAAGATCGAGGTCGTGTCTTAAAACACACAGCTGCGGCACCGTCGTCACCCTCAGAACTCACACGCCACCCAGCATTCCCTGTCAAGTTTCCTCTCCCTCCCGTGGCCACCTGACGTGGAGAGCGGGCTCACTGGAAAAGACCCTGGTGCTGGGAGGGATCGGGGGCAGGAGGAGGAGGGGCCGACAGGTTGAAATGGCTGGATGGCATCACTGACTCAATGGACATGGCTTCGGGTGGACTCCGGGAGTTGGTGATGCACAGGGAGGCCTGGTGTGCTGTGGTTCATGGGGTCACAAAGAGTCGGACACGACTGAGCGACTGAACTGACTGACTCCCTCCCATGCCTCACAGCATGTGGGCTCTGAGTTCCCAGACCAGGAATGGAGCCCAGGCCCCCTGCGCTGGGAGCACAGTCCTAACCACTCTACCACCAGGGAATTCCTTCTAAGCGCTTCCTGATGCTTCACTTTCAGGGATTGCTGATGGGATTCTGGCCACAGCACATACAGTTCTCGCTTTCTTCTACGCCTCTGCGCACCCAGCCCTCAGGCCTCTGGTTTTGTTACGAGCTGTCTGCATACACCTTGTTCGCTGTGGGCACTGTCTACACCTGAGCTGCGAGGGTGCCTTCTTTTTCATGGTGGAAGCAACCACTTCCCTGGGCTGCTGAATTCTGTAGGTGGGCACCGTGGGACCGCTGTTTCTGCCCATGATGTCCAGGGCCTCAGCTGGGGGTGACTCAGGGCCGGGCTGGGTCGTGCGAGGCTGCTGCTCTCTCACGTCTGCCCTGAGCACAGCTGGCATGTTGGCCAGAGGGCCTGCCCGAGGCCTTGCCGAGCGGCTTGGACTTCCTCACAGCGTGGCGGCCTTGGCGTGGTCACGCTGCCCTGTGGTTGCGCGGGGCGTCAGCGAGGGCCTTCTGTGGGGGCAGCTGCCTTGCTCCAGTGAAGCTGGAAGGAGAAGAGGTCCTGCACTCAGGGCCTCAGAGCCCAGCCGTGCTGCCCTCCAGCATGCGTTCAGTCGTCTGGGATTCTCCTGAACTATCTCATCATGATTTTTCCCCCTCTTTTCTTTTTCTGGATTTCTAGTTGGATGGTGTACGTCTGAGCTGGCCCTAGAGTTTTCCTATCTTTTCCCTGCTAGTTTCCCTCTCAGGTTTCACTCTGTGTTTTGGGTGGTGTTCAGATTTTCTCCAGAACTGCCTGACGGGCCTCCCACTCTGTGACTGTGATGGATTCCGGGTGTGCTGGCTCTGAGGGGTCCTCACTGTTGCTGCTCCTTCCCGTGGCAGCGGCCGGGTGCTGGTCCTTGTTGCCCAACTGCATCAGGGTGCTGAGCTAAGGCAGCAGCAGCGCACGTCTGCCATCACTTCTGCAGCCCAGGCGAGGCCTGGCACCCAGCTTGACCACCCCTTCTTTCCAGTTCCAGGTACTGTTCGCAGGGGAAGCCACACACCGGACGTTTTACTCCACCACGCACGGGGCTCTGCTGTCTGGCTGGAGGGAGGCTGACCGGCTCGTGACGCTGTGGGACCCCCAGGCCCAGTGGCCCGAGCCCAGGCTCTGAACCTGGCTCTGTGCTCCCAGTGCTGGGGTCGGGGAGGCTGGCCCTATCCTGTCCTATGATGGACGAGGTTCAGGCGGGCTTGGGATGTTGTCACTGGGGGTCAGCTCCCTCATTTCTCAAGTTGCTGGATCCCAGTCAGGGCTGAGCTTGAGCTGAGGTCTTCGTGGAGGAGGGAAACGTGGGATGCTGCCGCTGCCGCCGTTGGTGGCACATAAAAAGTGTGTGAAACAGCCTGTGTCGAGTCGTACTTACGCCTCCGAGCTGCAGCCTGGGCCGCTCTGTTCTCGTCTTGCCCCGGCCCTGGTCACTGCAGGGCTCTGTGCCCCTAGCACATGACCCACCTCCCTTGGACACCTGGGACCCTGGCTGTGTTCCCCGGTCTCCACGTTCTCATTGTGGTGGCAGCGGAGCTGGTAGGCCTCCCCGGTGTGAGTCCACAGACCCTTCACCAGACACCGGCTGCCCTGTGGGCCGGGTGAGGGCCAGCAAGTGGGAGACGGGAGTTCACAGGGGATGAGGCACCCTGTTCTGATCTGCGGGCCCAGGGTTTCCTGGAGGAAGCGAAGTGAGGCCTGAAGGGTACAGAGGATCAGGGTGCCCTGGGAAGTGTTGGCATAAATGTGGGGAGCCCTTGGGGGCCCTGGTGCTGTGCTCAGCTGCCCCCATCTCATTTCACTGCATCCTCGAAGTGTCCCAGGGAAGCGGCTGCATGGCCCCATCTCAGCCAAGGAAAGGTCAGAGGCCTCAGGTGGGGCTGGCAGTGGCAAGTCTCACAGCTGCCATGGCGGAGTGTGGGCATCTCTCCAGGACTGTCCCGGAGGCGGGGCAGCTGGGGGCTGGCCTGCAGAGGGAAGCAGGGAGCTGCGGAGGCGGGGCTCCACACAGCACGTGTGGGACCCCCGGGCCTGCGCCCACCCCGAGGTCAGTGGCTCCTGCTCCTCCTCGGGCCTCGGGCCGCAGGTGCGTCCTGCTTCGCGTGTGGGCCCTGGAGGAGTGTGTGCATGCCTGAAGAACTGCCACTGGGCTCCTTTCCAGCCCCAAGTGGCCACTGTCAGCCGTGGTGCTGGCTGTGCCCTCAGCCCAGCCCCTTCTCATCACAGGTCAAATCGCCCTCCGGGGGTCTCTGCCCCCAAAGGCCTGCCTGTGCACCCGCTCCCTTGTGTCCCTGGAGTTGCTTTGCCTGGGGCACCTGCCTGTAAGACAGCTGAAGAGGAATCAGGGTCTGGCAGGACTTTGCTCTGGCTCTTCGGTCCTCGGGCTGTGGAAGGGCGGCATCTGTCAGGCGCATGGCTCTCTGTTGCCTCAGGTTTTGTGAGTCCTGTGCAGGCCTGAGGCTGTCTGGGTGGGGAGGGCAGCTCAGTGAGGACGGTCTGGGAGGCTGCGCAGGGGGCCCAGGTGGCCTAACTCAGCCGGGGGGGCCTGTCTCGGCCCTAGGACAGCTCGCCCTGAGTGTCAGGCGTAGGGCCCTTGAGATGACAGTAATGGTGTCTTTGAGCTGAGAATGTGAGCATCTTTGGAGTTTTAGGAGCTTGTTTAAAAAATTCCGTTAGCTTCATACTCTTACAACAAAGTGAAACGAGCAGCTGCCCAGGCTTCTGATTTAAAGTTAGAACCTGGGGACTTCCCTGTGGCCTAGTGTTTAAGATTTTGGGTTTTCACCGCCATGGTCTGGGGTCAATCCCTGGTTACGAAATAGCTCCTGCAAGCCCTGCAGCACAGCGGAAAAAAGAAAGAAAAAAAAAGTTAAAATCTGACTATGCTTACACTGAGTATTGCTGCAATGAAGATAATTTCAGGCTTATTGTATTCAAGAGATTTAATTAAGCAGAACTCCAGCGTTTGCAAAGAGTTTGTTTGTACATTAAAACCCAGAGTACTTGAAAAAGAGGCTCTTATACTTGTCAGTTAAATTTAAAAATATAAAAAAATTTAACCAAGTTTGTGAAAAGGACCAAATTGACAGCGGACTACTAAATTCTGTCACTCAGAATATGGTTAAGGAAGAACCAGTATTTTTTAATTTAATGAAGACTGGACCCCTGAGAACTCCCGGAACTGCGCGGGTGCGCCCCTGACTCGTAGCCCTCCCCGAAGCCCGCCCGATGGACCCAGCCCGGCCCCCAGCCCCGTCCCCTGCTCCGTCCCCGGCCCCTAGCCCCGGCTCCGGCCCAGCCCCAGCACTGGCCGCTAAGCGCCTCCTGCGGGCCGAGGCAGCGTCGTGCGCATGCGCGGCCGCGTGGAGCGCCGGAACCTTTGTGCGGGGTCGCGAGCCCGGCGGACAGGTCCGTGGCGGAGCGGTCCGTGCTGCTGCGCGGAGCCCGGGACGCGGAGCTATGAGGCTGTCTGCGCGGGCTCTCTGCGCCGCCGCGCGGGCGGCCTGGCGGGAGAGCTTCCCTCTGGAAGGTCGCGACGTGGCGCGCTGGTTTCCGGGCCACATGGCCAAGGGTGAGGCGCGGCGGGGCGCGCTGCTTCCGCGGCTCCTCGCGGGTCCCGCGCTGGCCGGGCTCGTGAGCCGACCCCGCGGGCCCCGTTCCTCGGCCGAAGCCCGTGTCCCCACCTGCCTGGAAGAGGACGCAGTTTCCTGGGCGTTATCTGGGGACGGAGGGAGGCAGGCTAGGAAAGCTCCTTCCAGGCTGAAGGCGACTGTTTAATCACCTGAGCCCTTGAGGCGCAGGTCGAGCTGCGGTCTCTCGCCTGCGCCCTCTGAGGTTCCTCCTTTTCTCAGTTTGGCTCCGAGACCGGCTGCAGGCCCAGCGCCCCCGGGGTGAGCCGGCGGCCCTCGGCCCCTGCTCAGGGGGACGGGGCGCCCGCGGGCGAGAGGCAGGCGGTGGAAGCGAGATGTTAGAAAGGAAACGAAAGAAAATGAAGTCTCTCGGTCCTGTCCAACTCTTTGAAACCCCATGCAGTGTAGCCCGCCGGGCTCCTCGCTCCATGAAATTCTCCAGACGAGAATGGAGTGGGTTGCCTTTCCCTTCTCCAGGTTCGATCCCTGGGTCTTCCTCATCGCGGGCAGACTCTACTGTCTGAACCACAAGGGGTCCAGCCGCAAGGGTCCCAGCCACAAGGGATGTTTGCGGGTGTGCCCGAAAGACGGCCTGGCCGAGTGGGGGGACGCTGAGGGGCAGTGTTTTGATTCACTCTGCTGTGCCGGAGGAAGTCAACACGACGTTGTGAAGCAAGCAGGTGTGCTCCGGCGTGACTTTCTAAAGGCTCGGACGCGCCCTCCCCTGCGGCGCCCTCTTCTGTTTTCCAGGGCTGAAGAAGATGCAGAGCAGCCTGCGGCTGGTGGACTGCATCGTCGAGGTCCATGACGCCCGGATATCCTTCAGGGTGGTGGCCTGGTCGCTTAGAATAAGCAGGGCCCATTTGGTCTTTGTCCTGGTTCTGGCACAGAGCTCCTGAAAGTCTTGGAGTTTCCATAGTGAGGAGTGTGATAAGGTGTCTCTTGCTGTGTTAATGAGGTGATTTTTGAAAAGACCCTTGGTCACTTAAGGGGGGAGCTGGTTGCTGGGGGAACCAGCCTTGCTATGGGAGGATTAGAACTTTCAGTCCTACCCTGCCGCCCCCACCTTAGGGCCTGGAGGTTGAGTTCACTCAGCACGGCCAGTGTTTCACTCTGTCCCACCTGTGTAATGAAGCTGCATAAAAGCCTGGACTGTTGAGGCGAGGGGTGGGGAGAGTTTCCTGGTTGCTGAGAATGTGGAGATGTGGGCAGAGGCACTTGCTGGGGGAAGCTCCAGGCCTTCCCCAGCCTTCGCCCTGCACGTGTCCTCCATGTCTTTCCCCGGCCTTCACCCTGCACACGTCCTCCACGTCTTTCTCCAGCCTTCGCCCTGAACATGTCCTCCATGTCTTTCCCCAGCCTTCACCCTGCACACGTCCTCTATGTCTTTCCCCAGCCTTCGCCCTACACACGTCCTCCATGTCTTTCCCCAGCCTTCCCCCTGCACACGTCCTCCAGGTCTTTCCCCAGCCNGGCCCCGCCTCTTGTCCGCAGGAGGCCCCGCCTCTTGTCCGCAGGAGGCCCCGCCTCTTGTCCGCAGGAGGCCCCGCCTCTTGTCCGCAGGAGGCCCCGCCTCTTGTCCGCAGGAGGCCCCGCCTCTTGTCCGCAGGAGGCCCCGCCTCTTGTCCGCAGGAGGCGTCGGGGGCCTGCAGAGGCTCGGTGGCCCTCAGGGCGGTGAGCGCAGGACTTGGGGTCAGCTCGGTCTCGGGGCTGGGCTGGCCGGAGCTCACCTGCTTCCAGACAAGCTTCTACTCTGTCCTTTCCTTCCAAGGTGTCCTGTTGTAGGCGGTCCAGTCTGCGTAACAGGAGGAGGGAAAGTATGTCAATTGTCTGATCAAGTTGATTGAATTTTGCCTTAATTTTGCCACATCCCACTGTCAGGCCGAAACCCTCTGTTTCAAGAAACCCTTGGGCTTAAGCCTCACTTGCTTGTCCTCAACAAAATGGATCTGGCAGATCTGAAGGAGCAGCAGGTACGGCTCAAATCTGACGTGATCTCTGCGTGGACGTGGGGCCCGTCTGCCCAGGCCTGCAGGCTTTAGCAAACTAGCCTTTGACTAACCTGTCATCCAGGTGACCAAAGAATTTGTANATCTGAAGGAGCAGCAGGTACGGCTCAAATCTGACGTGATCTCTGCGTGGACGTGGGGCCCGTCTGCCCAGGCCTGCAGGCTTTAGCAAACTAGCCTTTGACTAACCTGTCATCCAGGTGACCAAAGAATTTGTATCCTTCAGCGGGGGTCCAGCCGTGGGTGAGGGGAGGAGCCGCTCCCACAGAGCAGCCACAGGGCCCTCGAGGCTGAGCACGCGGCTTGTGGCTGCAGCGGTGGCACGGATGCCTGCCTCTTGTTTAACTTGCTCACGTCTCAGTTGCCTCCTGGGGCAAGTGCCCATCACCCAGCTCTCCAACCCAGAGGCCTCTTGGTGCGGCAGCGTTGGCTCCCATTGTCCTCCCAGACCCCTGGTCTGAGCTGTGGGCTGCCTGCTGCCCCCTAAGGGATCTGGAAGGTGGGAGACCCAAAGCAAATGGGGGTGTCCCCGAGCCCTGCTGGACGGGGACACAGTGTCCAGGGGTGATGACTCCTACTGTCCCTGAGGAAGAGAAACGTAGAGAGCAGGTGTCGGAATCTCGAAATCGATCCAGCTTTTATGTGTGTGTAGTTTTCCTTTTGCGGCAGCAGGAGCGCGTTCTGGTTTTAGTTGGCTGTGGTACATTGAGTTCTTTAAACTCCACCCACAGGCCTGTAGCTCAAGGTTTGCAGGGAAACCCAGGCACTCCAGCCCCAGGGCTCTTTCTTCATTGAGTGCCCAAGGGGAAGGTGTTTCCCATCTGAACCCACTTCCCCGCAGGCTTCGAGTTGAACCCCTCCTGCCCTGAGGACAGAACCCCCGGCTGGCTTTCACTCCAGGGGCAGCTGTAGTTGCTGTCATCACAAGCTTTCAGTTGCTTTTCTTAGCTGAGACTTGGGTCTTAGCATCCAGCAGTTGCTTCTGCTCCAAAATGCTCATCTTTGTGGAGTGATGGGTACATCAGGTGGCCTGATGGGGGTGTCCGATCTCACCTGCAGGAGTAGCAGTCCCGGGGGGGCCCTGTGTCTGCCTCTGCAGGTTGGGAGGGGGTGTCCCATGCAGATTGGTACGCAGCCTGCAGTGTGACTTCACGAAGTCTTTGTGGGCCTGACCTTCATCTGCATCATCATAGCAAACAATAAATCAGCAAAACTAACTGAATCAATGAGTGGCTTTTTTATTCCTTTAAGTAAATCAGTAGCTGATCAAACAATGCAGTTCAGTTCAGTTTAGTCACTTAGTCGCGTCTGACTCTGTGACCCCATGGACTGCAGCACGCCAGGCCTCCCTGTCCATCACCAACTCCTGGAGCTTGCTGAAACTCATGTCCATCGGGTTAGTGATGCCATCCAACCATCTCATCCTCTGTCGTCCCCCTCTCTTCCTACCTTCAATCTTTCCCAGCATCAGGGTCTTTTCCAATGAGTCAGTTCTTTGAATCAGGTGGACAAAGTATTGGAGCTTCAGCTTCAGCATCAGTCCTTCCAGTGAATATTCAGGGCTGATTTCCTTTAGGATGGCCTGGTTGGATCTCTTTGCAGTCCAAGGGACTCTCAAACAGTGCAGTACTGGTTGTAAAAATGAGTCATATGGTGATTTTGCTTCACATTAAGGCCGGTAAGTTCATGTTAACGACAGTTGGGGCTTTTGAAGTACTCCATGTGCTGTGTAGCTGGGTTCAAACCTTAGCCTAAGTAGGGCTTGTTTTGTGGAAGCTGGTTGGGAGGAGAGGAGCGATGACGTGACTGAGTGGAGACCAGCCTCAAGCGTCTCCAAGGCTGCAGGTGGTTTTGGATGACCTGTTGTGGCCCCGTCCTCTGTCCTCCCACAGAGCCCGAGGCAGGGGCGCCCCGGGGCTGACCTGCCCTCCCCTGACGTGCCCTCAGGCCACCTGCCCCAGTGGCCCAGCCTCCTCTTGAGTCCCCAGCCCTTGAGAAGATCCTCAGACTCTAGCTTATGACGCCGCCCATGTCTTCATTTAGTGTTTGAAATGGAAACATCTTTTCTGTTTTAGAAAATTATACAACACTTTGAAAGAGAAGGCCTAAAACATGTTATTTTTACCAACTGTGTGAAGGACGAAAATGTCAAGCAGGTGGGTCTCTTCCGTTTTGTGCTCTGAGGCTTCTGCTTAAAATGCTAAAGAAACATCACAGATTACTCTGTGCTTCTGCAGGAAGCAGAGAGTTGTTGGGTTTGGGGCACAGTCACCTGGGCCGGGCGGGCTGGGGGTGGGAACAGCAGAGTTGGGTCGAGAGATGCCTCTGGTCCCAAGTAGGAGGAGGCCATGGACGGTCTGTGCCTGTTTTCCTGGTCAAGTGGAGAATTCTGCCGCCGTCATGCGTCTTTGGAAGGCATGGCGGTGCCTGCTGTCCCCCTCGGGTGCTCCTCTTTCCTGGGGAAGGACGGGGCAGGGCCCCGGCCACCCCCACCCCTCCCCAGAGCACAGCCTGCATCTGACGTGTGCAGAACCACGCCGGCCGGTGGTGGGACACTGATGGGAGCGCCGCCTCCAGGGGCCGAGGGCGGCCAGGCTCCCACCGGAAGGTGCCTGGTGGTTGTTGGTTGCAGATCATCCCGACGGTCATGGAGCTGGTTGGGAGCAGCTACCGCTATCACCGAGGAGAGGTTAGTGGGCTAGGACTGGCAGAGGGCCCGCCCTTTCTGCTGGAAACCCGGGCCCACTGCTGAGCCCAGCCGGGGGCCCCCTCCGGTCTCAGCAGGTGGGGTGGGGCGCCCCACCCAGGTGGGCACGCTGGTGCCCCGGGGTGTGGGGGTGCGGGCTGGGTGGCGCCCAACCCCTGCCCCTGCTCTTGCAGCACGTGGAATACTGCATCATGGTGATTGGGGTCCCCAACGTGGGCAAGTCCTCGCTCATCAACTCCCTGCGGAGGCAGCACCTCAGGAAAGGTACTTCCTGCAGTTGGGGGGCAGGCACCGGCTCTCGTGCTGGGACGGCCCTCCAGAGCCTGAGCCCTCAGCTCACCCGGGGGCTGCTGGCACCAGGAGGCCCGCTGGCAGCTTGGTGTGCAGTCAGCCGGTGAGACAGCCATTCGTTCCCTTTTACAGTTGATGCTTCACCCGCTTTGTCTTTAAGTGTCTAACGTGCAGCTTCTGAACGTGGGCAACTTTGTCCTCCCGTTGCTTCGCCTCTGTGTCCGCTGTGCCCAGGGCGTGTGGGAAACGTGGGTGAGACGTCAGGCTGGGCCCTGGGGAGGGCTCTCCGGGCCCGTGTCTCGTGCCTGCTGGCGTTTGACACCAAGTCCGTGTTGACTTGTGTTCTGCACGAGTGTGTCCTTTGGGAACCTCCCCGAGACAGACCTGTGCTGGGCCGTCACCACAGGCTGTTTCTGCTGCCAGCTGGAGCGCTGTTGCAGTCAGCTGCTGCTTGTTTTCCTATAATTGTGGCTTTAAGGACATTAGGACATCGAGCACCGTGCAGGCCTTGCACTGCCGGCCTCCAGACGCGGAGGGCCTGCCCTCGGGAGCCCCGGAGCCTCTGGTCTGCTTCCTGTCGAGTGAATTTGGTCCTCTGGTGCCTCGCATCTGGACTCACAGGATCTGAACTGTGCTGGGCTTGTTTCATGGACCCTAACTCTGCAGGCCCAGCCATGCTGTGGCATGGCCATAATTTCCCTCCTTTTTAAGGCTGAGTAATACTCCTTTGTGTGGACGAAGCACGTTTTGTTTACCTGTGAGCGCGCTGTTGGACGCGAGTGTTGCGCCAGCACAGGGGGTGGGTCTCCCTGGGACATGCCCTGAGCTGGGCCCCGGGCGGCCAGTGTCAGGAGCGGCTCTGTGGATGGGCCGTTGGGGGCAGACCCAGGGCGGTGCTGGCCTCGTGGGGAGGAAGGCGATGCCAGCAGGCAGCCCTGGCCAGCCGTCTCTCCCCGCAGTGGCCTCGCTGGGCCCCACTATCGCTGCTCATCTTGAGTATGTGCCTGGGGGTTTGACAGACTGACCGCTCCCTTTCATCCTGCAGGAAAAGCCACCAGGGTGGGCGGCGAGCCTGGGATCACCAGAGCTGTGATGTCCAGGATTCAGGTAGGGCCTTGTCCTCACACCATGCCTGGGCCAGGGCTCAGGTGTCTCCCATCCTAGGGGCATGCCGGGTCAGGGCAGAGCCTGTCCTCCTGGGGCAAGGTGGCTGCTGGGCCCCTTCTCCACATCACTCAGCAGTGGCGTCCTGTGGGGATGCTGAGAGCTTGGTGGCGGTGACTCTGGGGCAGGTTCCAGGGCCTCCTCTAGCCTCAGGCAGAAGGCCAGCTGACTACCCTCTGCCCACAGGTGTGTGAGCGGCCGCTGATGTTCCTGCTCGACACCCCCGGGGTGCTGGCTCCTCGGATTCCAAGCGTGGAGACAGGCCTGAAACTGGCCCTGTGCGGTGAGCCCACAGCAGGCTCCTAGGCCCTGAGGCTTCCAGACTGGGCGGCTTGTGCTTGGCCTGGCTGCTCACAGCTGATACCCCTGGCACCCTCTGAGCCCGTCGGGCATCCTGGCCCACCCTGGAGGGGGCGCCCTCCTCCCACTTGGCTGCGGGGGTGGGGAGGGCGGGGAGCGAGCTGAAGCACGCGTCCTCTGCCGCCTGTCCCCAGGAACCGTGCTGGACCACCTCGTGGGCGAGGAGACCCTGGCCGACTACCTTCTCTACACCCTCAACAGGCACCAGCTCTCGGGGTGAGTGCAGGGGGCAGGCCCTCTTCCCCGGCCTCACTGAGCGGAACTGGACGACCAGCCCTGTCAGGGTGCTGGAGACAGGCTGTGGTCGTTGAACGTGCACAGTCCGCTACGCTGTGACATGTGGGTGCACCTGTGAAGCCGCTCAGTTCAGTCCCTCAGTCGTGTCCGACTCTCAGCAACCCCATGAACCGCAGCAGACCAGGCCTCCCTGTCCATCACCCACTGCTGGAGTTTACTCAAACTCACGTCCATCANGCGGAACTGGACGACCAGCCCTGTCAGGGTGCTGGAGACAGGCTGTGGTCGTTGAACGTGCACAGTCCGCTACGCTGTGACGTGGGTGCACCTGTGAAGCCGCTCAGTTCAGTCCCTCAGTCATGTCCGACTCTCAGCAACCCCATGAACTGCAGCAGACCAGGCCTCCCTGTCCATCACCCACTGCTGGAGTTTACTCAAACTCACGTCCATCACGTCAGTGATGCCATCCAACCATCTCTTCCTCTCGTCCCCTTCTCCCGCCTTCGATCTTTCCCAACATCAGGGTCTTTTCCAATAAGTCAGTTCTTCGCATCAGGTGGCCAAAGTATTGGAGCTTCAGCTTCAGCATCAGTCCTTCCAATGGATATTCAGGACTGATTTCCTTTAGGATGGACTGGTTGGATCTCCTTGCAGTTCAAGGGACTCTCAAGAGTCTTCTCCAACACCACAGCTCAAAAGCATCAATTCTTTTGCACTCAGCCTTCTTTTTGGTCCAGCTCTCACATCCATACATGACCACTTGAGAAACCATAGCCTGGACTGGATGGGCCTTTGTTGCAAAGTGACGTGAAGCCGGCTGGGCGTCCATCCCTGGGTTCGTCCGTGTTCTCACACTGGGCAGTGCAGGCGGCCACTGGGCACATGCCTAGCTGGTTTGCCCTCAGCAGCAAGGTGGGAGAGCTCGTGTCCTGCAGGGCCCCAGAGATGTCCTTAGGACCCTGAGGACGCCAGGCCAGGCTTTTGGTTTTCCCCACAAAACCAGCTTCTGGTTCCCATGCTCTGACCTCTGGGTTGCTGTCTGGTCCGGCCCGTGCTCCTCCCTTGTTTCTACGTNCCGTGTTCTCACACTGGGCAGTGCAGGCGGCCACTGGGCACATGCCTAGCTGGTTTGCCCTCAGCAGCAAGGTGGGAGAGCCCGTGTCCTGCAGGGCCCCAGAGATGTCCTTAGGACCCTGAGGACGCCAGGCCAGGCTTTTGGTTTTCCCCACAGAACCAGCTTCTGGTTCCCATGCTCTGACCTCTGGGTTGCTGTCTGGTCCGGTCCGTGCTCCTCCCTTGTTTCTACGTTCCTGACTGTCCTGTACCTGCTGGGGGCAGGAGATGGACTCGCCCCCGGCCACCGGTCCTGCTCACGTTTCCAGCCTCTGCGTCCCGGGGAGGTCGTTGTGTTCTCCTGGTGACTTGAAGACGTGACCTCCTGTACCCGGGACAGGAGGGTCTCTGCTCTGAAATCCCCCGCGTGTGTCCCTCTCCCGTCTCTTTAGTGGAGCGGGTGCGTCTTTACATTTAAACTGCGTTTATTGCTGTGTGGAGTTGGCCCTTGCTTTTCGCCAGCCTGACCGCTTCTGCTCTTGTTTTGGGTGCGAGGCCTCTTGCGTCTGACTGGTCACTGGCCTTGGGCTCGCGTCTCCATCTTGCCTCTGTTGCAGCGGCTGTGTGTGCCTTTTCTCGTCTCTCTGGCCCTCGTCAGATCAGGCAGACGCCCCGTCTCCAGCTTGCCTGCCTGCGCCGCGTCTCAGTTGCAGCTTGCAGGATCTTTAGTCACGGCAGCGGACTCTTGTGGGATCTGGTCCCTGCCCAGGGGTTGACCGCGGCCCCTTGCACTGGGAGTGTGGCGTCTTAGCCCCTGGACCACCAGGGAAGTCCCTCAGATGCTTTTCATGATTCTCTTTTGTCAGCTTGTTACCTAGAGCCTGGGCGGAGGTGGCTCTAGGGTGTGCAGGACATCACTGAGGCCTGAGGGCCTTTCCCGTCTGCGGGCCTCGCCTCTGGGCCAGTGGCGTGACACGCGTTGCTCTGTGCGGCAGACATGCTGCTGCGCTTTCTTGAAACATGGATGTAAAGTGAAGACGACCTGCCCTGAGCCTCGCGGGTCACGGCTCGCCCCATCTGCTCTGGGTCCCGCCCTCTGGGGCCGTCTCCCTGCCGGGGATTCCCTGTGATGCCGGTGGCCGTGCAGCTGCTGTTTGAGGATGTGTTCATTTCACCTTCCGTTTTGCAGGGAGTTTGCGCCGTGGGCGGAGCCCTAGGTGGGCGGACTGTCTGCAGAGGAGCGGTTTCTGCTGAGAGTCTGCCCTCTACCTCTGCTCTCTCTGTGTGGCGCTCTGGCTGCTGTGAAGGCTTCTCTTCATCGAGTGTTCGGGCGGTTCATGGCTCTGGGCGCCTGCATGGTTTCTTCTTGTTGCCCTTGACTCTCACCCCCAGGCCATGCGGCTTGCGTAGCGTGTGGGCGGCTCCGGCCGCTGTCCTGTCCGCGTAGGGCTGTCCCCAGGCTCTGACTGTGGGTGCAGGGCAGCGTCACCGCTCTGGCTGTGGGAGCACGGCTCAGCGCCGCTGGGCCCCCAGCTCCCTCACCTTCTCCCCTGCGGAGGTTGGAGGTCGAGCTGCTTTAATTCTCTCAGGGTGTGTCCCATCGTGTTTTCTTCTAGGGTTAGATTCGGATTATCTCTTTTTATCGTCTCCTGTGTGGGTTCTTTGCTTTGTAACCACAGGGAATGCAGTTCTAATAACTGATTCAGGGTCTCTGTGGATTCCGGCATCTGGGTCAGTTCCAGCTGACTGGTTTTCTCCCCCGATGGGTCCGCTTTCCCGCTGAGTGCGCCTGGCAGCTCTTGCCCCTGGCCTTCGGGTGGCAGGTGTCTCGGTGCTCCTGCCCCGGGACTGTCATCGGGAGCACGCCGGTCCCTTTGGTTGGGGTCTGCAGGGAGGCCCCCTCGAACGGCCAGCTGTCCAGGCAGCTGTGCCCAGGGTCCCGGTGTGGGGCTGGGTCTTGGGGCA
This sequence comes from Raphicerus campestris, assembly GCA_006410735.1. Classification (NCBI taxonomy): domain Eukaryota; kingdom Metazoa; phylum Chordata; class Mammalia; order Artiodactyla; family Bovidae; genus Raphicerus; species Raphicerus campestris. The sequence goes on along the minus strand of SJYW01015596.1, from coordinate 217,147 downwards.
GCCGGCTGTGGCCACGTGGAAGGTGGGTGTCGGTGAGGACCTCAGCTCTGCAAGGCAGTCTCTGGCACCCACGAAGGGATCATCGGAGAGCCAGTGACTGCCGCCCGCCCGCAGGTATGTGCAGCATTACGGCCTGGGCGAGGCCTGTGACGACATCGCCAGCGTGCTGAAGCGGGTGGCTGTGAAGCTGAGGAAGACCCAGAAGGTGAAGGTGCTGACTGGCACGGGTGAGACGGGCAGCCCTGGGCTGGGTGGGGGTTGGGCCCAGAGCAGGGTCAGGGGAGGGGTTTCTGCCTTGGCTGCAGGGGAGGGGCCGGGCCTGCAGGGCGGGCCATGCCTCCTCTGGGAGCTCCCGGCCAGGCGCCCTCACTCTTGTGAGTTCAGGTGTTTTCCCTGAATGTGCTGTGCAGTCGCCCACCTGTGTGGGCCTGAGGGGCTTGGACTGGGCCCCACGTGGGGCTCCCTCCTCACCAGAGCCTCCTGCCTTCCCAGGGAACGTGAACGTCATCCAGCCCGACTACCCTGCAGCTGCCCGAGACTTCCTTCGGGCCTTCCGCAGCGGGCTGCTGGGCCCCGTGATGCTGGACCGCGACCTCCTGCAGGGCTGCCCCGCGGAGGAGGAGCTGTGAGCTGGGCTGGCGGGAGGGCCTGGCCCCTGCCCTCAGCTCTGCAGCTGGGGGTGGCCTCCCAGCGTCCCCACGCTGCTCACTGCACCGGGTCTCTGTTCCAGGGAGGAGGCCGAGCCCCCCTGCCTCTCAGCCTGGTCCCAGCGGACAGGCCTGGGTGTGGACGGCAGGGCGGCAGGCGTCCCGTGTGCCAGGCCTGGGGGGACACTCTCTTGTGTTCAGTGTCTCTCAGCTCCTTTCCTAAGGAGAAGCTGGCATTTTCTCAGGAGTTGAAACCATCACCTGTAATTTTAAAATTTTAAATTAAAAGGCCTGTCTCTGAGCACAGTTCGGCGGGCCCATCAGGGAGAACTGAGTCGCCAAGGAACTGCCCTGTTGGGACCTCCTGTTTAAGACTTTCAAGCGGTCACATTGCCTCTGCGGCCCTGGCTTGGGCTTGGCCACCCCCGTCAAGTCTTACGGGGCCCGGAGCTCAGTGTGGGAGGATGAGGGCATCTGGGCGCCACACCCAAGAATGCAGGCAGTGTGGACACAGGTTGGCCCTCTCACTGTGCAGCCCCGTGAGCCCCTTGCCAAGAAAAACAGCATGAACTACTCAGCACCCAAGGGCTCGTGTGACAGGCTCCTGAGCGTCCTGGTCCTGCAATAAGGAACGGTCTGGTTGGCAGCAGAGTTTATTTCGCCACTGAAGCGTGCACACACACACACACACGAGGTCCCGAGGAGCCCGGCAGAATCCAGCAGCCCCGTCCCCTCGGTGCCCAGGGCCACTCTGCTCACAGCCCGGCTTGTGCAAAAGCCAGGGCGGTCAGTGGAGGCCCCAGGCCTTCCCGCCGCCTCCGAGCACCTTCCAGCTGATGAGATGGCGCCCAGCGTTGCTGTGCTCACACCTGAAGGGCAGGAGGGTCACCCCACAGCCTGCACATTCTAGAGGCGAGCGGGGAGGGAAGGGTGGTGGGCAGGGGCGCTGCGTCTGGTCACAGCTCCGGCTCTTCTGTGGCCAGTGGCGCTGCGACCTCCCCGGGCCCTCCGCCAGGGCCCCTCTTCCTATAGGCGGCACTCTAGGTCCTGCTGCCCCCCACCCAGCACACTCACCAGTTCACCTGAGGCTGCCCGCCCCGCGTGGCACCTTCTTCCTGCCGGAACCCTGCCCCGTGGGGTGGGAAGTGTTCAGGGATGTGTGGCTGCAGACGCCAAATGCTCCTGAAGTCGGGTGGTTGAGTGGAATCACTTGGCGTGAGCGGTGTTTCCAGCATGTGCAGTGTGCTGGCGGTGCTCGCTGCAGAGGTGCGAGAGGGTCTGGACCAGCCACAGCCCTGTCCTCGTGGGTGTCTGAGGCTAAGCACAGCTCGGCCGGGCCCATCAGGGAGGACTGTCGCCAAGGAGCTGCCTGATGGGACCTCCTGTTTAAGACTCTCAGGCATTACCTCTGAGGCCCTGGCTCAGGCACCCCTCGCTGGTCTTGTGGAGCCCGGAGGTCAGTCTGGGAGGATGGAGGGCGTCTGGGGACCGCACCCAAGCATGCTGGCAGTGTGGACCCAGGAGGCTCCAGGGAGATGTGTCCTGCAGTTCGGCGCCTGGGCCTTTGGACAGAAATGCTTGGTCCAGGCCCCGTGGATAATTTGAACCCCTGACTGCAACCAGAGCCAAGGGCCAGCTGGGAAGGCAGAGGCGCCAGGGCTCCTGGAGATGATGGTTTGGACACGAATCCGTCAGATGAGTCCACAGGCCTTGCGGTGCGGGGCAGGCAAGGGCGGGTTCTGGAGGCAGGCCTGTGGCGCAAGAGGCTCCAGCACAGCAGAGCCCGGCCGCAGCCGTCCTGCAAGGCCCGGGGGCTCCTCTAGCCAGAGGACGTGCGGGCGAGCCTGGGCCCAGGCTGGGCTCGTGCCCGTGGGGCAGGTCGACAGCTGGAGGGAAAAGCACCTGAGAGGCAGGGCTGCCTTACCCTGGGCGTCAGGAGCCAGAGGCAGACCTTGCGTCTCCGAGGCTGCTCTGGGCCACGTTTCCCCGGTTCCCCCAGCAGTGGGTCTCGCAGCGTCTGCCCAGAGAGGGCTGCGGCCCCTGGGTCCACAGGCAGGGCAAGGCTCCGGGCAGGCCCTGGGTGAGGGTGTTCTGGGAGTGTCCATAGAACATGGGGCCATGCTGGGCTCACAGATCCACAGACGTGCCCCCCTTCTTTCTGGATGGGTGACCAGCCCTTTTCCTCAAGTGCTTCAGTCCCTGGGGCTGCCTCTGTGGGGAGCGGGGGCACCATGTCCTCTGGGCTGTGGCAGAACCAGCCCAGCCTGAGGGCCTGCCTCCGTGCCCGGTGGTCAGCACCATCCACAGCACTCAAGGGTCCAGGGTGGGCTCAGAGGAGCTGGCGTGGCCTGAACAGCCTGTGAAGTGGCGGGCGCCCGGCCAGCATGGACCAGTGTGGGAACCACAGGACACCTGCCGTCCTGGCTTGGGGGGACTAACCCCAGTGGGAGGCAGGGCATCCTGGAGCTGCTGGGCCGCCGGCCGCCGGGGAGGACGTGAGACAGGGCGGGGCTCGGGCAGGAGGTGTCACAGCTCCAGGCAGAGGGGCCAGAGCTGCCCACGTTGCTCTAGGCTCCTGGCTGTGGGCAGGGGAGGGGAGGGGTGATCGGGCTGCGGGGCCTGGGAGGAGGGCACAGGCTGGGGGTGGCTCTGGCCCGGAGCGCCCGGCCCAGCCTAGGGCCGCAGCAGCCGCAGGGCGCCCAGGGCCCCGCCCAGCAGCGGGCAGAGGTGCTTGTGGCCTGTGGGTCCTGCGCCTGAGGTCCACGCCCAGTAGCTGTAGACGCCTCGCCCTGTCCCATTGCTGCCGGGCGCCCCGTCCTCCGCATCCTCCAGACCAAGCTCCACCGGCCCTGCGGCCCTCCTCCAGCTCGAGCCCGCAGCCAGGCCTGCGGCCGCCCCTGCTGCAGCCCCCGCTGCTGCCCCTGCGGCCACGCGCATCGAGGAGCCCGCGTAGCGGGGCGCTGGCCTCACACGCACCCTCGTGGCGCCACGCCCGCCCCGGGCGCTGCCCCGGGCGCTGCCACGGGCCCCACCGCGGCCACCCTTGGCTGCACTGCCGTCGCAGAGGAAGGTGGCCGCTAGCAGCAGAGCCCAGCAGACGGCAGCCGCCCAGTTCATGTTCCTGGAGCAGAGCCTGCAGGACGGAGGAGGGGACCTCAGCTTCTGTGAGGACGGGGCACTCAGGAGCTGGGGACAGGGGACTTGGGGAGGCAGGGAGGTGCTCGGNCAGCCGTCCTGCAAGGCCCGGGGGCTCCTCTAGCCAGAGGACGTGCGGGCGAGCCTGGGCCCAGGCTGGGCTCGTGCCCGTGGGGCAGGTCGACAGCTGGAGGGAAAAGCACCTGAGAGGCAGGGCTGCCTTACCCTGGGCGTCAGGAGCCAGAGGCAGACCTTGCGTCTCCGAGGCTGCTCTGGGCCACATTCCCCCGGTTCCCCCAGCAGTGGGTCTCGCAGCGTCTGCCCAGAGAGGGCTGCGGCCCCTGGGTCCACAGGCAGGGCAAGGCTCCGGGCAGGCCCTGGGTGAGGGTGTTCTGGGAGTGTCCATAGAACATGGGGCCATGCTGGGCTCACAGATCCACAGACGTGCCCCCCTTCTTTCTGGATGGGTGACCAGCCCTTTTCCTCAAGTGCTTCAGTCCCTGGGGCTGCCTCTGTGGGGAGCGGGGGCACCATGTCCTCTGGGCTGTGGCAGAACCAGCCCAGCCTGAGGGCCTGCCTCCCTGCCCGGTGGTCAGCACCATCCACAGCACTCAAGGGTCCAGGGTGGGCTCAGAGGAGCTGGCGTGGCCTGAACAGCCTGTGAAGTGGCGGGCGCCCGGCCAGCATGGACCAGTGTGGGAACCACAGGACACCTGCCGTCCTGGCTTGGGGGGACTAACCCCAGTGGGAGGCAGGGCATCCTGGAGCTGCTGGGCCGCCGGCCGCCGGGGAGGACGTGAGACGGGGCGGGGCTCGGGCAGGAGGTGTCACAGCTCCAGGCAGAGGGGCCAGAGCTGCCCACGTTGCTCTAGGCTCCTGGCTGTGGGCAGGGGAGGGGAGGGGTGATCGGGCTGTGGGGCCTGGGAGGAGGGCACAGGCTGGGGGTGGCTCTGGCCCGGAGTGCCCGGCCCAGCCTAGGGCCGCAGCAGCCGCAGGGCGCCCAGGGCCCCGCCCAGCAGCGGGCAGAGGTGCCTGTGGCCTGTGGGTCCTGCGCCTGAGGTCCACGCCCAGTAGCTGTAGACGCCTCGCCCTGTCCCATTGCTGCCGGGCGCCCCGTCCTCCGCATCCTCCAGACCAAGCTCCACCGGCCCTGCGGCCCTCCTCCAGCTCGAGCCCGCAGCCAGGCCTGCGGCCGCCCCTGCCGCAGCCCCCGCTGCTGCCCCTGCGGCCACGCGCATTGAGGAGCCCGCGTAGCGGGGCGCTGGCCTCACACGCACCCTCGTGGCGCCACGCCCGCCCCGGGCGCTGCCCCGGGCGCTGCCACGGGCCCCACCGCGGCCACCCTTGGCTGCACTGCCGTCGCAGAGGAAGGTGGCCGCTAGCAGCAGAGCCCAGCAGACGGCAGCCGCCCAGTTCATGTTCCTGGAGCAGAGCCTGCAGGACGGAGGAGGGGACCTCAGCTTCTGTGAGGACGGGGCACTCAGGAGCTGGGGACAGGGGACTTGGGGAGGCAGGGAGGTGCTCGGGGCCCAGGCACAGGGAGCTCAGGGGTCAGGGGCAGGCTGGGCATTGGGTGGTACGCGGGGGCCTTGCCTGCTGGAAGAGTGGGGAGTGGGCTGGGGTGGGCTGGGGCAGGCCTGCCTGAGGATGAGGGCCTGGAGCCTGGCGCAGGGATGGGGGTCTTGTTCAATAGCCCAGAAGGGGCAGGTGGAGGTGAGGGTTCTCAGCGGGGTTATTCTGTGTGGGGCATGGAGTAGGGGCAGAGGATGGGGCTTGCGAGCCCCCTGAGATTGAGGGCGCTCAGGCCTGGGGAGGAGGCTCCGTGTGTGGGCGCTCCAGGGCTCGCAGGCCCACCGGCCACCGTGGGGTGAGGCTGCGTCTCCAGGTCCGAGGGCCCAAAGGAAGAGGGTTAGGGTCTGGAGAGGGGCCAGCAGGGAGCCTCGGTCGGCTCTCCCAGGCCCCTTCCGGGGCTCCGGGGCCGGAGCCGGGGTGCAAGCCCCACCCCGGGCAGGGTCCAGCCTGGCGCCCCTCCCGCTACCGCCTGGCCCGGGGGCCAGAGGCGACCCCTGGGCGGCGGCTCCACCCGCCTCCCGGCCCCAGACGCGCCCCGCCACCGCCCGGTCTTACCAGCCGCGGGCCTCGAGTGAAACCGCGGCGGCTCCGAGTACCGCGGCCGGAGCGGAAGGGGGGCTGTGGCGGAGACCCTGCGGGCGCCGAGCGGAGTGGAGCGGGGATGTGCGTGCAGCCTCCGCCCTCGGCGTGGGGCGGGCAGACGCGGAGGCTCATCCCCGGGACTGGCGGGAGGGGACAGGGGCGGGCCTTCGCAGGCGCAGCCCCCCTCTGCCCAGCACCGCCCCCGCCCCACTCGCTGCCCGGGCCTCCATCCCTTGCGCACCCCCATCCTAAATGGTCCCCGATACCAGTCAGCCCCGCCGTCTTCAGCACCTCGCACCCCCAGCTCCACCGCCTCCGTCCTCACCCCAACTTCGCACACCTCGCCCCCCGCCCCACCCCGACTCCAAGCCCCATCTCCCTCACACCCTCTCCAGGCCCTCTTTCCCTCCGTTTCTCCGGGGGTGTGTCCACACGGGCTCCTGACGGGGGCCCAGAGAGGAAGGAGAGGACGGCTCTCCAGGGGCCCGGGCGTCCCAGGCCCAGAGCAGCGCCGGCCCCAGCAGGCCCCCTTCCAGGCGGGAAAGGGGAGCCGGGACCACTCTTCCCGCCTCCGGGGCTGCTGCTCAGGCTCCTCCAGGCCCTGCAGGCGGCCCCATCGCCTGTAGCCCGACCGCTCCAGCTAGCGGCCCTCCAGGGCCCCGCCGGATTGGACCCCTGGGCCTGGCTCCGTCTTGCTTCCCAAGGTTTGTCTGTCCTCGAGTCTCCTCCCAGCCCCCTCCCAACCCGACTCTAGGCATCGCCTGAGCCGCTCCCCCGACACCGGCTCTCTCACGGTGTCCCGGTGTCCGGAGTGCACCGGCTGCAGCGCGCGTCGGTGACGCCATCTCTCCGCTTCCGCCCGGTCCTGTGGTCCCTGAAGGCTCAGTGCTGCCGCGTCCCACGATGTCCTGGGCAGGCTCAGGCCCTGCTGGTTTCAAACGCCAGCTGGGCCAGAGGGGCCATGGCTGAGAGCCGCCTGCTGGCCTCAGGCCTCCGGCTGGTGTGGCGATGCGCGATGGGAGAGGCGGGGCTCGTCCAAGGCTCGCATCCTCTGGTGGACTCCTTGGCCCCACGCATAGAACAGCCCCAGCGAGTTGCTCACCTCCAGGAAACAAGGGCGCTTCTCTGACGAGATCGGGATGCTGTGCGGGGCCTGGGGGGACGATCACCGCTGTGGCCTCTCAGCACCCTTGCCCCGCTCCGGTGTGTCCCCTGGGAGCCCACCTTCTCTTATTTTCACCCGTGGGGTCTGACTGTGACTGCCCCTGCCCGGCCCTGGCAGGGGATGTGACATGCCTTCCTGGCCGCACGCACCTGCTTCCCACGGCAGGGCCAGGCCTGGCCCCTCTCCTGGGGCATCTGAGTCGGGCGCAGTCACACACGTGGCCCCACTGCCCGGAGTCCCGAGCTGGAGCCTGAGGGCAGGCCAGCGGGCAGTGAGGGGCGTGCCCCCTCGGCCTCCTGGTCGGGCAGTGCTCCAGCCACCACCGGGCACCTTCTCCATCACCTGCGCTCAGAGGGCCCCCAGCCCAGGGACATCCCTGCTCCCTTGTTCTCAAGGGTCCTGCCTGACGGCTCGCAGACAGCCTTCGTGTTAAAGTGTAAACAGCAGCTGTCGTTTATCAGACATTTGAGGAAAGTCTGCAACACAATAAAGACCACAGCAAAGAAAAGGAAAAAAAGGCTCAAGCAGTTTGAGGAATTAGAGAAAAACCTAAAAAAGCAAAAATAATCCATAGGCTCGGAAAGACCGGGAGATACTGTGTTTGTATAAGAACAGGATGCTGTGACAGGCGTCGAGACTAAGTCAGAACTTCTGAAAACAAGGTTGCAAAAAGCCAGCAGAACTGAGTTACAAAGTGAAGGGCGTTTTTTTTAGATGAACAGCAACAAGACGGCAGATATAAGAGAAAGGGCGTAGTTTTGGACTCAGTCNCTGAAAACAAGGTTGCAAAAAGCCAGCAGAACTGAGTTACAAAGTGAAGGGCGTTTTTTTTAGATGAACAGCAACAAGACGGCAGATATAAGAGAAAGGGCGGAGTTTTGGACTCAGTCTGATGGACTCCCCCTTCAGAGGCGGAAGGTCGAGGGTGCTCCGCAAGAGGAGCTGTGGAGGGAGGCTGACGAGCCCTTTCATGAGGCGCTGAGCCTTTTCTGTTAAGAGATGTGAAGGAAGCACATGAGACAATTGACTATTTTATGTTTAAATATTAACATGAAAAGTTTAAATGAAGTGCTCGCCACTGGGACTTCCCTGGTGGGAAGACTCGGCGTTTCAATGCAGAGGTGAAGTTTCAACCCTTAGTTGGGGACCTGGGATCCCACATGCCTCATGGCCAAAAAACCAAAACATAAGAACAAATATTAGCCATTGGGCCCAACAGCACATTGAAAGCAGGTCACCACTGCTGAGGTCTAGGTGGTTTCAAGCCTGTGGAACGCTTTGCTCATTGCTGCTCAAAGGGAGGAGAACACTCAGGATCTTCTCAGAAAAAAGACGGCACATTTCATTTCTCGTTTTGGTTGGCTTTTGGGTTTTTGATTATGAAAATGTGTTGCACTCGTGCCTTCACTATCGACACACGATCCTGGTCCTTCTTCCCTTTGCTTTTGCTGTTTGGTCGCTTAGTCGTGTCTGCCACGCCACGAACTGCAGCACTGCAGGCCTCCATGCCCTTCACCATCACCAGAACTTGTTCAAACCCATGTCCATTGATTCAGCCATCTCATCCTCTGTCGCCCCCTTCTCCTCCTGCCGTCAGTCTCTCCCAGCATCAGCGTCTTTTCCAATGAGTCAGTTCTTTGCATCAGGTGGCCAAAGTATTGGAGCGTCAGCATCAGTCCTTCTAATGAATATTCAGGATTGGTTTCTTTTAGGATTGACTGGTTTCATCTCCTTGCAGTTCAAGGGACTCTCAAGAATCTTTTCCAACACCACAGCTCAAAAGCATGAATTCTCCACGTTCAGCCTTCTTTACAGTCCAGCTCGCTCATGCATATGTGATTACTGGAAAAACCGTAGCTTTGACTGTATGCACTTTTGTCAGCAAAATGTCTCTGCTTTTTAATATGCCATCTAGGTTTGTCATAGCTTTTCTTCCAAGGAGCAAGCATCTTTTAATTTCATGGCTCCAGTCACCGTCTGCAGTGATTTTGCTGCTGCTGCTAAGTTGCTTCAGTCGTGTCCGACTCTGTGTGACCCCATAGATGGCAGCCCACCAGGCTCCCCCATCCCTGAGATTCTCCAGGCAAGAAGACTGGAGTGGGTTGCCATTTCCTTCTCCAGTGCATGAAAGTGAAAAGTGAAAGTGAAGTCGCTCAGTCGTGTCCGACTCTTAGCGACCCCATGGACTGCAGCCCACCAGGCTCCTCCATCCATGGCATTTTCCAGGCAAGAGTACTGGGGTGAGGTGCCATTGCCTTCTCCAAAACCAATGCTGCTGAGACCTTATCGCGGATTCCAGGCTCCAGAACTGAGAAAATGAAGTTCTGGTGAATAAGCCAGCCTGTCTGCGGCGCTGTTTTTCCCTGCGCCTTATAGCTTGTGGGATCTTAGCTCCCCAGCCAAGGACTGAAGCACAGAGCCCAGCCACTGTACTGCCAGAGCCGTCCCTGCGGTGCTTTGCCGTGGCAGCCCAAGCAAGCGAAGGAACTCGGGCTCGTACAAAAAGGTAAGAATCAAATTTAAGCAAAGTTTGAAAAAGCAGCACAAAGAAGAGGGACTCACCACGCCAGTATTAAGAACCTGCAGGCACCATGGTGACAAAGCGATCTGGACAGAAGGCAGAGCAGTGCGGAAGGCAGGTCATCACGGACAGGACGCAGGGCTTGTACATATGCACAGGAAAGAAGCGAGACTGGGGAGCTGGTAGAGAACAGGGAAACAGAAGAACCAGACAGAAATTCTAAAGCGACAGCACGTCAGAGAGCTGAGCCCGCTCTCCTGGCTGAGGAGCTGTCCCCTGCTCTGGTGCTGAAGTTCCCTGAAAGTGGCAGCTGGCGCTTTGGAGTTTGGCTGCTGCTACTGTGTCTCAGGGTGAGAGGGGAGGAGAGGAGCTCACTGGCTGTGCTGGTGGGAGAGAGTGTGGCCCACCTGGTGCATGGGCTGGTGGCGGTGAGCAGATGACAGGGTGGGAGGGTTTGAAGTTCCTCCTCCTGCCGCTGGTGCTAGGAGGGGCCGGGAGCCCAGTGGAGTTTGGCCAGGGCCTCGTGGATGTCATGGTTCCGGAGGCAGTAGATGATGGGGTTGAGCAGTGGGGTCACAATGGAGTAGACCACGGACACCAGTTTGTTGAGGTCAAAGGAGCTGATGGCGTGAGGCCGGGCGTACGTGAAGATGGTGGTGGTGTAGAAGAAGGCCGTCATGATCAGGTGGGAAGCGCAGGTGGAGAAGGCCTTCTGGCGGCCAGCCCGTCCTGGGACCCTCAGCACCGTGGCCACAATGTGGGTGTAGGAGATCACGGTTGCCAGCAGGGAGGTGGCGAGCACAGCGAGGGCTGCCACGAAGTCCAGCACCTCGATGGTGGTGGTGTCAGAGCAGAAGAGCCACAGCAGGGGTGAGATGTCACAGAAAAAGTGGCTGAGGATGTTGGGGCCACAGATCCTGAGGCAGGAGATGAGAGCCGTGGACACGCAGGAGGCCAGGAAGCCGCCCAGCCAGGCGCCGAGGGCCAAGCGCAGGCAGAATCTCGAGTCCATGATGGCTGGGTCGTGCAGGGCTGACAGATGGCCAGGTACCGGTCACAGGCCGTGGTGGCCGGGAGGAAGCACGCAGAGGAGCCGAGGGAGAGGAGGAGGAAGAGCCAGGTGAGGCGGCCCGAGAGGAGATCGCCCTTGCTGAGGCCGAGAGATCAGCCAGCAGCATGGGGATGGTGACTGAGGTGCAGAGGGTCTCCAGCACTGACAGGCTGGCCAGGAAGAAGTGCGTGGGCGTGCACAGTCGGCGCTGGCTCTGATGGTCATCATGACGACCAGGTCCTTCAGGACGGCCACCATGTAGATGGTGAAGGATGACCTGAACAGCAGCCCCTGCATGTGGCACAGCTCCGGGAAGCCCGGCAGGATGAACTCTGTCACCGGTGTCTCCGTGGAATTGCTCATAGCCCTCTTGGCAGGGAGGCCACTTCTGAGTGCCTTGGATCAGTGGAGAAAGGCAGGTGTGATGTGTACTGGGCAGGGGACTGGATCCTGAGAGCTGGATGGGGGCACCATAATCCCTTCTCAAAGTTGCTGCAGCACTGAACCCCCAATCCTTAACCCAACACACACCTCGCCCTGCAAACCCCTGGCAGGAGGCCCGCCTGCACACAAGTGAGCACAAGCATACCTCTCACATCCACTCTCATGTGGAAGCTCTCAGGTGTGCGCTGCTGCCTGTCCCAGCACCACGCACACAGCCACATGTGGAGTGTGCATGCCCATGCACACACACACCTAAGTGCACGCCGGTGCACACACCCCCCAGGCGCACGCACACACACACATTCAGCCGCACTCCTGCGCACACCCCCAGCCTCACTCACATGCACACACCCAGGTGCACACACACCCATGTGCTGCACGCACACAGGCATGCATGTGCACCCCGCAGGGGAGCAGGCCTGCTCTGCGCGCTGGCTGTGCTGCATGTCCAGGCACCCCAGCCTCCCTGTGGGCCCCAGAGCACCGCTGCTCCTCGCTGCTCTCTGGCCAGGGCTGCTCGTCCTCGAGAAGGACAGCACTGCCATCAGAAGGCCAGCTAGATCTCCAGGGCTGAGCAAACTCTGGGCCTCGGATCTGTGGGCCTGGGGCTGGGGGTGGGGGAGGGTTCATCCCCAGCTGTGCTTTCCCCACGTGGGCCCGTCTTGAGCTGGCCTGAGGTCTGTATCCTGTGCTTTCTGAGCTTGAAAGTGGCCTTTGGGAGCCAGTGGAAGCGGTCCACTCAGGAGCCTTTCAGGGGCTGGGTGCTTTGGGACTTTGGGGCCAGGACGCCAGGAGCTGGGTGTCTGAAGGATGGGTGGGCAGCAGGGAGGTGGAAGGCTGAGGCAGAGCCGGTTCCTGGCCAGCAGGCCCCGCCTCCGGGGCTTCCACGCCTCCTCAGCCCCTCCCCTCACCGGCAGGACCAGGGAGCCCCGCGGGAGGCGGAGGGGACCCCCGCAGGCAGGTGGACTTCTTGGGCGACCCTCAGCCTCTTCCTCCGCTTACCTGTGCTGCACAGAGGCTGAACTGGGGTGCTCCTGTCTCACCTTGAAGGGGCTCGGAGACCCCCACTGACAGCAGTGGTGCTCAGCCCTGTGGGGAGGGGCTGTAGGAAGGCCCAGGGGGTGCAGGGGGAGAGCAGGGCGAATGGAGGGTGCCCCAGTCTCGGGATATGAGACTGTCAGCGACGCGGCAGAGGAGGTTGAGCCTGCAAAGGGTCTGCAGAACCTGGGTTGGTGCCAGCCTGGACCCAGGGCATCAGGGCTGGGGCTCCAGGAGCCCTGCTCTCTGGGCCAAGCGGCTTGGCGGCATGTGCTGGGGGGACTCGGAAAGTCTGCCCCCCAGCACCCCCAGGCCCTTTGTCTCGAGACCAGGCTGTCACCTCCAGCCTCCCTTCCCCTCTCCTCGCTGAAGGTGTGCCTCCACGTCTCTGTAGGCCTCCGGCCAGGGCCTGGAGACGCACGCCAAGTCTCCCCGCTTGCCGCGTGGCCAGGTGGCTTTTATGGTGCTCATCAGTGGCCTTGCCACCCCCTGGCTTTCTAGAGGACTTCAATTGAGATTTCTCACCCCTGTGGGACTCTCAGAGCTGTCTGCAGGGTCCCCAGGGGGAATGTAAGAAGGGAATATGAAGTAAAGGGCGGGGGCTTCCCTCCTTCCCCTCGGGACAGACAGAGTCTGGCCTGCTGCCTGCCTTCTAGGTGGCCTGGCCCTGGTGAGGCCCACCCTGGGACGGCTCTCAGCCTCAAGGCCCTTCCCTGAGGTTCAGAGGGGAGTGGATGCCACACGATAGCATTCGTTTCATTTCCTTCCCACGCTTGGCATTTATTTATCATTTAGTTGTAAAATAATGGAACTATTGTAAACCTGCTCTCAACTCGAGACCTAGAAAGTGGCTACTAAGTGACCCCAGCTTCCCCTTCCCTCTCCAGGGACCACTGGTGGGATTCCCCTGCTGCCTAAAGCATTTTAATTATAGATGTTGCTTAGTTTTGCTTGTATTCAAACGTTATGACAAAGGGTATGGTGCTACATGCTGTCTTCTGGGTCTTGCTTTTTTGGACTGAGTCTTTCTCTTCTTGGCAGCTGCTCTGTGTTCATTCTGACGCCTGAGCACGGGCGCTCTGCCCCGTCCGCCTCTGCGCCCCAGTTGGTGGCCTCGTCCTTCGTGCACAGCCCCTGAGCGCCACGCACCAGCATCTCTCCTGGCGCTGCACCGACGAGCGGGAGTGCTGGGGGAGAGCTTCACATGCAACACGACAAGAAAATGCCCAGTTCTCTCCTCAGAGCCGCTGTGTGGCTTACATCCTACGACTGAGCCGCATCCTTCCCACCAGATGGTGTGGTGGGTTTCCTCATCTCTGCCAACGTGGAGGGCAGAAATAGCGCTGTGCGCGGGCGCTCTCTGCTGCGCTCGGTCTGGCCAGTGTCCGTGAGCGCCGCTGCGTCTGTGAGGCGCCTGTGAGTGAGTGCCTTTCGCCCATTTGTCTCCGCATTTTACGCACTGGCTTGCAGGCGTTCCTTATGCACTCTTTTCTAAATTTCTTTACTGAGGTTTAATTTGCACAGTGAAGCGCACAGGTCTTAGAGGCTAAATCTGATGAGTTCTGATGAAGGCACAGACGCGTGAACCTGCACCTCGTCCAGATACAAACTCCCTTCACCTCAGAAGCGCCCTGCACGCCCCTCCCTGTCCGCCCTCCCCCCCACTTCCAGCAACGCTGTTCTGAGTCTCTTCNACTGGGTGAGAGGTCCAGACCCCAGACCAGGTTCTGACACCTCGAAAGATCCGCGTGTCTTCTGGTGCCCAGGTGGCGTCCGATTTTCATCACGCCAGCGACACGGCTAGAAAGCAGCCAGGACAAGCCCTATTCCAACACTAAGTCATCGCTTTCACTTTTCTTCTTTTAAACATGTCACTGCAGGAAAGTTTGTTTGCATTATTACAGGTCACTAGAATGAAATACGTTCATGGAGCCTCAGCTCCTTCCACACCTCCTCACATTCACCCCCAGTGCAGGGCCCCATCATGGAGGAGAAGGCGCTGGTCAGCAGACCGCAGCGGGGCCAGAGCTGCAGAGGGCCTGGGGGCACCAGCCCAGTGTCAGGGCAGCCTTTCTGGAGACAATCCTGCTGGGCCTCTCACCTCTTGAGTGGTCTTGTCAGTGGAGATTATGGGTTTGAAGTGCACGTCTTTATCATAAGGAAATTATTCAGAAATATAGGCAAATACTTCTGGTCGACATGCGTTTGCAAGGGCTTTANCGTCTTTATCATAAGGAAATTATTCAGAAATATAGGCAAATACTTCTGGTCGACATGCGTTTGCAAGGGCTTTAGTTAGAATAAGAGGAATGGGAAGTCCGATCTTCGGACCTGGAGTAGGTGAGGGAAGAGAGGGCAGTGAGCTTGTGAGACATGGGCATGTGTGGTGTGAGGTGTGAAGCAGGAGGTGCATCTTATGTCGAGCGTCTCAAACAAAACAGCGCAGGGACTTTTGGAGGCAATGGAGAGTGTTTCTCAGGTGGATAGTGATCTCCAGACTCATCAAGATGTGTCCATTACACATGTATGGCTGTATCGTTTGTCAACCATATACCTCACTTTCTTTTTAAGGAAAAGAAAAAACGAGAACTCAGCAGTGTTTCTCTGACATGAGCCTGAAAGTGGACGGGGGAAAGCAGAAACACAGGGTGGGCACGGGGGACACGCTGCACCCTCACACTCGTCCGCGCTTCGAGAAGCCTTCTCCCGCACCTTGCAAACTCCTCGAGTGGGGCAGGTCTGTGGAAAGTGTGGTTTACTGAAGCAAACGGAAGGTGGCCCTCTTGTTCTCCTAGACAAGGGGCAGCCCTGCATGGTGCCAGTCGACGGGGCCACGCTCCCACCCCGGGGAGCCTGCTGCCAGCTTTTAATGAGCTTCCAATTAGGGACAGGCAGACCCCCGTGTGACGGACACGGTGGTGCTGGAGCCCCCAGGGCGGATGCCGCTGGAGGCTGAGCGTGGGTGGCTGAGGTCAGTGGTCCCATCAGAGCCCTCTGGCTGCTGCCCAGCTGCCAGGTGCTGACAGTGGGGCCGGCTGGGGTCGGGAGCACACTCCTGCCACCTCCCAGACTGCTGCCCCTGGAAGCGGTGTCCTCGCCTCCGGGGCTCAGGCCCTGGTTACTGGCAGCACACAGCCTGCCCATGGGTGACCCCACACACTCCAGGTGCGCCCTGCACGTGCTCGTAGAGCCCCAGGGTGGGCTCTCCCGCCTGGTCCATGGCAGCTCCTCCTTCCAGCCACAGCTTCCTCCTGTCCTTGCTGGGCTGGGGTCCCTGCCTCTGGGAGCATGAAACAGTCGCCAGCTGGGGTCTTGCTGGAGCGGCTATTCCTGGAAGGCTTGGGCAGTGGTGGAGCTGGGGCTGCCTATAGGTTACCTATCAAACTGTGGGGTGTCATCACCCATTTCCAGAGAGGAAACTGAGATACCAAGCATCTGCCAAGAGCACCCAGGGTCTACTGTGCCCCTCAAGGTGCTGGGCCCTGCAGCAGACACAGTGGGGCTCCAGGAAAGAAGTGGCTCCCAGGAGGACCCCAGGGGCAGGAGGCCCCTCAGGGCGCTGGGTGCTGCCGGGGACCACCACCAGGCCCCTCTCCAGCGCCCGGGGCCAGGATCCTCCTCCTGCGTAATTGGCAAGAGGGTCCTTGCAGGCCTGAGCCCCAGGGAGGCCAGAGGGAGGGCAGAGCATCTGAGAGCGAGATGGCTGCCTCTGGGCTTGGCTGGCCCTGCCCTGCTGGTGGTGGCAGCTGGGGCACCAGAGCACACCCTTCTCACCGCCCTGAAGCCGGTGCTTCCGCTGCCTGGGCCCTGAGCCAAGTGCCAGTGGCCCTGCCGATGCCCAGCGGGGCGCACGGAAGACGCTGCCCTGGAAGAGCTGTGGCGGCAGGTGCCTGCGGCTGTGATGAGCCGAGTCTGGCAGCCCGAGGGGCAGCCCGACGGCAGGGGCGCCTCTGCTCCTTCCCCAAGGCTGAGCCAGTGCTGGCCACCCTGTGACCAGGGCCAGCAGTGTGAGCGCCCAGTGTGGGTGGCAGGCCAGGGCACTTTCCCTAGCACCTGAGATCTCCTTCTGGCCACTGCCATGAGCCTGCCAGGGCAGCATGCCTGGTCTGGCTGCTCCCTGGGGACCCCAGAGCAGCCCGTGACCCCATTCGTCTGGCCTCATCTCCAGAGGAGGTGGGCAGCAGAAGCAGTGGCTTGGCCAATGGGGGCCTTCAGCCAGCAAGAGGCAGCCCCCGTGGGCATGGCCCCACCTGGGAAGTCTTTGGGGTCCCATGCTCAGCCTTCTGGTCTCCAGGTGGCTTCCGGGGGATGTGTCCTGGAGCCTGCTCAGACCCCAGCTGAGTGACCCCTCATCATGCCATGTCCCCATGAGCTGATCTGCAGGGAGACGCCCCCTTCCCCATGGTGGGCTCATAGTGGGGCCCCCATTTAGTCCCCCTCCCTCGTGGTGGACTCACAGTGGGACTCTCATCTAGCCCCATCTTCTCAGCTTCAGGAGATCCTTGAAACGAGGACTCTGAAGGCTCTGGGTGTCCTCACGTGTGCATGCACACTCCCAGGCACACACACACACATGCGTGTGTGCATGTTCACACACAGGTGAGCAGCCCTGCTGTCTTCACCCGGGGCACAGCAGTAGCCACCCACACGTCACGGGACATTCAGAAATTCAGGCAGGAGGATCCTTAGAGCTCCGGGCAGGGCAGGCTTGCCAACTCCGTGCGGTCCTGTGCTCCCCGTGGGTTGCGAGGCCTGGGCTTGTGAGCAGTGCAGGGGGTCCAGGCCCCGCTGCAGCCCACAGGGGTCTGTGCCCACCCACGTGTCCAGCAGACAGCCCAAGGAGCACTCTGGCCCCCAGGAGTCGGCATCTGGGATGGGGTCGCTGTCTTGCCAGGACACGGCCCAAGGGGTCCCCTCCTGGGACCTGGTGGGTACGCAGGCCTCCTCCACACAGATGCAGAGCCCCTGAGGCTTGCCTTTGTCTGGACACCGCCACAGGGCTCTAGGGCGTGTCTGTGGGCGTGCCTGGAATGTGGGCCATCTTGCTGGGCTCTGGTTAAGGTCAGCTACCCTGGCTTCACTGTGGGGCTGGGAGGGGGTCACAGCCAAGCGTGTCAGGGCTGTGGCACAGGGCTTCTTGCCCTCAGATCCCAGAATAGAGGCAGTGAGCGTCTTCCAGCAGTGGCAGTAGACAGCAGGGAGCCAAGTGGCTGGGGTGGGCGCCCTTCCCCTGCTCAACCCCGGTGGCTTATTTTAAAGGTGCCCCAGGAAAGCAAAGGGGGACTTGAGCGGGACCCCTAGACCAGTTCCTGATCTATGCCCAGACTCCGGTGTGAGCAGGGCAGTCACTGTGAAACACCAAGGGACACCAAGTCCATCAGGAACGGGGCTAGTGCTCCAGGAGCAGGAGGCTGGTCCAGGACCAGGCTTCTGAGTAAGCGGTGCCCACGTGTGTGTGTGCGGGGGGGGCGACTGTGTGACGTGCAGGGGGCGGGGGTGGTGGGCACCACCTCAGGAGCCCCCGTGTCCAGTGGGCCAGCACGTGGACGTGTAGACCTCGACCTGCCCCACCCTGCCGGCCACGTGGCGGCTGCCGGTTCTGGACTCTGGGCTCTTGTTGGTGAGGTCGAGGCCCACCGAAGGTTCTGAGAAGAGGTGGGCGGGACGGAGGGACTGAGAGCTTCTCCGCTGGGCCTCCTGCCCCACCCAGCGACCTCAGCTGCAGCTGGAGGGGTGCTGGTGACAGCCGTCTGCCTCCTGGCTTTCCTGCCCTGGTGAGAACGGCTCCCCCGGGGTGCTTCTGAGGGGGTCGGCCTCGGGACGGGGGCGGTTTCATGGCCCACCGCGATAGGAATGCTTTACTAGGAACCAATCTGCTTTGTTGGATAAAAATGCCCTGAATTGGGCCATATGTACTTTCATCTGTGAAGCTGACACTGTCCTTTGGCAGCTTCTAGAATAAGGAAACGCCCCCCACCCCCATGAGGAGTCTAGAATGACAGCCCCAAGGAAGGAATCTAGACCAAGGATCCTCCCCGGCCAGCAGGTGATAAGGAGTCTAGAACAAGAACTCCAGGTGACAAACGGCCAGATCCGAGTCCACGCAGCGCTCTGGGCCGCTCCACTGCAGCGGGTGCTTCCCGCCCACCGTCCCAGGCCGGCCTGGGGCCCTGGGGTTAGACGGCAAGGTGAGTAGATCCAGAGAGGAGGGAGGGGGCCTCTTCTCCTAAGCCCCCCGGAGGGCTTCTGGCTGGCGGTCCCTGTTGCTGGCCTCTCGGGGCCTGTGTCCTGATGGGTGTCATGGCCTGGGGCCGCAGCCAGAACCTGTCCGCTGGGGGCCCGTTCACCCTGCTGGGGTTCCCGGGGCCTGCACGCGGGGCTCCTCCTGCTCATGTGCGTGCTCACAGGGCCGGGAACCTGGCCGTCCTCTCGCTGGTCGAGGCACACCGGCGCCTGCAGGTGCCCGTGGACTTTTCCCTCTGCCACCTCTCCTTCCTGGAGACCTGCTTCGCCACGGCTTGCGTGCCCAAGACGCTGGCCGTCTTCACCTCGCGCAGCGGAGCCACCTCCTTCTCAGGCTGCGCTGCGCACATGCACAGTCATCCCGCTGGTCTACTACGTCATCACGCTGGGCGTCACCACGCTGGTCTACTACATCCTCACGCTGGGCGTCACCACGCTGGTCTACTACGTCATCACGCTGGGCGTCACCACGCTGGTCTACTACGTCATCACACTGGTCGCCTACGTCTACATCGTGGTCGCCATCGTCAGGACGCCCTCGGGGCGGGGCCGGCGCAGGCCTTCTCCACCTGCTCCTCCCGCCTCACGGTGGTCCCCTTCTGGTATGGCCCACCTGTCTTCCTGCACGTGAGGTCGAGAGCTCGCTGGACCTGACCTAGGCTGTCATCCTGCTTAACAGCATCCTCACGCCGGTGCTGATCCCCTTCATCTCCACCTTGAGGAACGAGGATGTCAAGGAGGCTCTGCGGAAGGGGGTGCGGGGGACATGAGGTCCTGGGGCCTCTCTGCCCTGGAAATGGCAGCCCGGTCTCACCGTGTGTGGGGCCCTTGGGCAGGCCAGGGAGGCAGCGCCCGCCGCGGCCTCAGGAGCTCCTCTGGGGCCTGAGCCCCTGCTTGGTCTGGGCCTTGGGGCTGACGGCCCTTGTCGGGAAGGAGCGGGGCCGCTTCACACTTTGCATTTCTGTCTGCTGCCAATCCTGCACCCGGTGAGCTGTCCCTCAGTGGAGGCTGGGGAGGTTGTCCAGGAAGTGGCGAGCCCAGAGAAACAGGGTGTAAATCGCTGCGGAAGCCTGGCAGCCTGTGGCGGCTATTTGGGCCAGTGTGCAGTGTGCCTCACTCTGGGGGCCTCAGACGGAGGGGGCTTGATGAGGTCTCTGAGTGGATAAGCCATGCAAGATCCTCGGGGGCCCAGAGGCTCAGTGAGGGGCCTGGTCTGGCCCTGCAGCTCTTCAGGATGTGCCTTGGGAGCATGCGTGGAATTAAAGCTGGCTCTGAAGCTGGAGTCTGGATGCAACTGTCTGACTTAGGCAGGTCATGTGGCCACTCTGAACCTCTGTGTCTTCATCGCTATGTGGGGATTTTGAGAGTGTGATCCCACGGAGCCCTTTGAGTACTAAAGGCGTTGGTGTGTCTCCAGTGCTGAAAATAGGGCCTGACAGGGAGGCTGTTTCTTTTCATTCAGGCAGCGTGATGGACTGGGCTCCCCAGGGGCCTCTAGTGGTGAAGAACCTGGCTGGCAATGCGGGAGACAAGAGCCGTGGGTTAGATCCCTGGGTCGGGAAGATCGCCTGGAGAAGAAAATGGCAACCCACTCCAGTATTCTTGCCTGGGAAATCCTATGGGCAGAGGAGCCTGGTGGGCTGCAGCCCATGGGGTCACAGAGAGTCGGACACGACTGAAGTGACTACACACACACACACACACACACCCCCCCACACTCAAACACACACAGACAGACACAGACAGACACAGTCACACACACACACTCAGGCACACACACAAACACAGACACACACACTCCCCCCCAAACACTCCCCCCACACTCACACACACACACACACACACACACACAGACATAGTCACACACACACAGACACAGACACACAGTCACACACACACACTCAGAGACACAGTCACACACAGAGACACACACAAACACACACAGATGCACCGTCACATACACAAACACTCACACTCAAACACACTCCCCTCCAAACACACACTCCGCCCACACACTCAGACACACACATGCACAACCACACACACACACACACTCAAATTCTCACACTCACACACACTCACAAACACATGCATGGCACACTACTGGTGCCCTCCACCAGCATCCACCCTGATCGTCCAGCTGCAGGGCCCCCGAGAGGGCTGGATTCCTGCCAGCCGGTGGAGAGTGAGGGAGCCCCAGCCCTGAGCTGCCCCAGGCCACGGGCTGCACAGCTGTCCCGCAGGGGTGGGCGTGGGCCCAGGCCCACTGTGCAGGGTGCCCCAGGCCTGCCTGGTGCTCTCGTGTGCTTGGGGGCCTCTGGGGGTGCTGGAGCCCCCGCAGCTGGAGCGCACTGGGCCTAGGCTTTATGGTGGGTCTTCTGACCCCTCAGCCTCGGCTGGAGCATGACTTCTGGAGCTCATTAAAGACCCTCCACGCACTTAAAACTGCTCCTGGCCACCCGCCTTGGCCCGAGGGTTTCGATCGGTGCCCCTGCCCCTCTTCATCTGCTCACCATCTGGTCTCTCCTCCGGAAGGAACTGCAGGCGGGGGACTCCAGTGGCTTCTCCTTGCTGTGACCCAGGCCCACGACAGGAGGGTCCCTGCAGGAGTAGGTGGCGTCTGCCCAGCTGAAGAGCCTCTCCCACTGAAGAGGAGAAGTCAGGGCTCCTGGAGGCCCCTTCCCCGGAGGCCAGAGCAGAAGGACACATCTGTCTGTCGTCTGTGGGTAATGATGCTGCTGTAGTCTTTGTGCTTTGTGAAATTATTTCACAAATAATGAATTAAAGTGTCTCAATGTCATCAGTTCCCATGTTTGTTAAGCTGATGGGGTAAGTTAAGAACATCCCAAGTTAGCTTGGCACCCTTCCCCGAGAGATGCATTCTTCTCCCGCCTTTCCCCTCTTCAGCCCACGGCCCCGCCCTGTGCCCCGTCTTTGCCCTTTTGCCCTCATTCTCAGCCAGTTGTGGAGGATTTCTCTGCTCAGGGCCATGGGTTCGGCCCTCCTGGTGCAGGTCAGGATGCGGACTGCTGCCCCTGTCTTCCCGCCTGGGGGAAGGCAGAGGTCGTTGCCTATGAAGTCCCAATCTGACCCAGCCTCCAGATGCTCCCAGGCCCTGAGGTCGTTCCTTGGCATTCGAGGAAGGGAGGGGCCAGGTGCAGCCCTTGGCTCCTTTTGTCCCGAGGGCCTTCGAGTCCCTGGGGAGGACTACGCATCCTGGAGGTGCCATCCTAGGCACCTCCTCAGGTTTGGGAATTAGGTGGTATTTGAAAGCCGAAAGGGATGCTGAGAACCATGCTTTGCTCTCGCAGAGTCTAGAAGTGGGAAACACTTTAGAGACTCGCCTCCCCGGGGAGTGTGGTCTGGGGACCAGGGAGTGCGGCCCTGGGCTGGCCTCTCTGGGAACTGCCTCCCTCCCCAGCCCCTCCTGCCCGCATGTGGGCGGTGGCCACACCGCACTGGCAATGTTTTGGATTTTAGACATTCTGCTGAGTGTTTAGTGGTACCTTCTGGTTGCTTTAATTGACAGTCCTTAATAAGCATCTTTTCACATGCTTACTTGCCTTCTACATGACATCTTTGGTGGGGTGTCTGTTCAGCTCTCTTGCACATTTTAAAACTGAGTTGTTTTCTTACTGTTGAAGTTTGTATATTTTGGATACAAGCCCTTTGTATCTTTGTATCTTTTGGAAATGTTTTCTAGCCTGTGGCTTGGCTTTCCCACTCTCTTGGCTGTGTATTTTGCAGGGAAGAAGCATTTGTTTTTGATGCTGTTTGACATACCAACTTTTTATTTCATGGCTTGTGCTTTTGAGGTATCAGAAAGTTACCACCAAACCCAAGGTCACCTTGATTTTCTCTTGTTACCATCTGGAAGTTTCACAGTTTTGCATTTTAAATTTAGTTCTGAGATATGTTCTGAACTAACTCTTTGGTTGAAATGTGTAAGGCCACTGTCTAGATTCTTTCTTTTTTTTCTTTTTGCATTGGATTCCCTATTGTTCTAGGGCCATTTGTTGAAGAGACTGTCTTTACTTCACTGTATTTCCTTTGCCCCTGTATCAAAGAGCAGTTGACTACATTTGTGTGGACCTATTTCTAGGCTCTCTATTTCTGTTCCATCACTCTGCTTGTCTCCTCTTTACCGATAATACCACACCGTCTTGATTTCTGGGGCCTTTAGTAAATCTGGAAGGTGGCTGGTGTCAGTCCTCCAGCCTCGCTGCCTTTACTGCTGTGGCACTCACCTTTAGAATCAGTGTGCTGATACCTGCAAATTAGCTTGCTAGAGTTCTGATTAGAACCACATAGGATTTATAAATAAGACTAAGAAGAACTGGCATCTTAACAACTTGAGTCTTCCTATCCATGAACATAGACTGTCTCTCCATTTGTTTAGATTCTCTTTGATTATTCCTGAGAGTTTTCCTCCTACCTAAGTCTTGTGCACTTCATGCTAGATTTTGAGCACCCTAGTTTTTTATGTTTATGTAAACGGCATTGTTTTAGTCTCACATGCTAATTCTTCATTGCTGATGTACAGGCGTATATAGAAGCGATTGATACTATATGTTAACCTTGTAGCCTGCAGCCTTGAGGTAATTATTAGTTACATCTTTTAAATTGTTTTTCTAAATTTTATTTGCAAAAGAATTTTATTTCTTTCTTTTCAATTGATATACTTTTATTTCCTTTTCTTGTCTTATCACATTAGCTAGGACTTCCCATATGATACTGACTATAATTGATGAGGTGGTACATTTCTGCCTTTTTTCCAGTCTCAGGGTGAAGGATATTGAGGTTTTCATGGTAAAGTATGACATTTTTTTTTGCAGATTTTTAAAAATCAAGTTGAGGAGGTTCTCTTCCATTCCTAGTTTGCTGAGCATTTTTAGAAAAAATTTTGAATGGTTATTGGATTTTGTCAGATGCTCTTTTTCTTCCATCTAGTGGTATAATCAGGTGATTTTTCATGTTTAGACTGTATATGATAGATTACTGCTGCTGCTAAGTCACTTCAGTCGTGTCCGACTCTGTGTGACCCCATAGATAGCAGCCTACCAGACTTCCCTGTCCCTGGGATTTTCCAGGCAAGACTACTGGAGTGGGTTGCCATTGCCTTCTCCAATATGATAGATTACATTAGATGATTTTCAGATGTCCAGCCTGGAATAAGTTCTGCGTGGCTGTGGTTTATAATCTTTTAAAGGCATATAATCTTTTAAAGGTATATGATCTTTTAAAGGCATTTGATCTTTTAAAGGCATACAATCTTTTTTGTTGGGTTTGATTTGCTACTATTTTGTCTGTGACTTGTGCATCTGTGATCATGAGAGAGATCGATCTGTAGTTTCCCTCTCTTGTGGCATCTTTGTCTGATTTTGGTATGAGGGTGATGCTGGCCTTGTAGAATGTGGTAAGAGGCAGGACATGATGAGAAGGTGGCTGCACAGCTGGGGAGGAGGCCTCAGGGTGCTGACACCCAGATGTGGGGTGAAGAGCGGAGGGTGGGACTCTCTGGCTGCGTCTAGGGGATGGGGGTCCTCTGAGTGTCTCTCATCACGTGGCCACATCAGGACACACTCGTGCCCTGCAGCAGCTGCCTGCAGTCTGGCCCCACTCTTGGGAACATCCTTCCCTCTTCTGCTGGCACCACACTCTTTTTTAAACCTCAGCTCTTGGCTTACCTTCTCCACCCTGTGCTCCCAGGGGCCCCACACCCATTCTTGGGGGCAACGGAAGCCCCCTCAGGGCCCCAGGGTCAGTCGCGCTCATGACCTGCCCGTTGTGTCTTCAGTGGGCAGCCTGTGACTGAAGGGCCCCACTGGCTTTTCAGGCACACCTTCGTCCTAAAATGGGTTTCTTAGACATTAAAGAATCTGCCTGCAATCCAGGAGACTAGGGTTTGATCCCTGTGTTGGAAAGATCCCCTGCAGAAGGGAATAGCAACATACTCCAGTATTCTTGTCTGGAGAGTTCCATGGACAGAGGAGCCTGGCGAGCTACAGTCCATGGGGTCACAGAGAGTTGGACGCAGCTGCCTGACTGACACACTCTCCCCCCAAGTGCAAGCTGGTGCCCCAGGTCTTGCCGTGGACTGCTTGGCTTTTGTGGACGTGGCTGTGTCTGGTCTTGGTTTCGGTTTGGACCATCTGGTCTGAGGGTCATCTCTGAGACTGTGAATAGGGCCCTGCATCCCCTAAGCTGTGCTGGGCGACTCCTGACTCTGTCCTAAGTCACCTATGGGATGGGAAGCAGCACACAGTGTCTTCCTGGCAAGTGTCAGTTTCCCCAAGTGTGAGCCTCTTGAGGGCAGGAGTCAGTGGCGTTTATCCATGTCCCACAGTCAGCGAGGTCGTCCACCCTCTACAGGCCCGCTCACCCACCCATCCATCCGCCAGTCCACCTGCCCACTCTTTACCCGTCCATCCATCCATGCATCCACTATCTGTCTGTCCACCCATCCACCATTCACCCATCCATCCTTCCTCTAATGTATCTGTCCATCTGTCTACCATTTATCCATTCCCTGATCTATCTGTCCATCCATCCACCGTCCATCCATCCATCCACTGTTCATCCATCTGTCCATCCACCCACCCATCCACTATTCCTCTGTCTGTCCATCCATCCACCCAGGCAATCATTCCCTCTTCTTCTATTTCTTCCCCACTCCTTCCCCTCTCTCCTTTACCTCCACCCAGGGCAGGAGTGTTTCCAGAATGTGTGAGGAATAGCAGTAGCTGTGAAGTCTCTGTCTGGAACGAGGGGACTCAGGGGTCCCGCAGGAGGAGATGAGGTCAGAGGGGACTCAGGTTATGTGGGATCTTGCAGGCTGTGATGAGGCCTTAGCTGTGCTCTTAGAGGGCTGGGAGACTTTGGTGGCTTCCAAAGTGAGTGGAGGGGTGATGTGATCTATCTGTGCTGGCAAGGCTCCCTCTGGCAGCTACACTGAGAAGACACTTGAATGGTGGCAGCTGTAGCGAAAATTCAAATGACCAGTAATGGTGATGGGGCAGGACAGCAGTGAGGGAGAAGCCGAAGGGTGCCGAATGTTCGGACAGTAGACCCGCCGGGCCTGCTGTGGCTGACAGTGGGGATGAGACGGAGCGAAGAGCCAAAGGCGATGTGGGTCCTGGGCAGCCAGAGGGGTGGACGCCAGTTATAGAGGAGAGACGGAGCGAAGAGCCAAAGGCGATGTGGGTCCTGGGCAGCCGGAGGGGTGGACGCCAGTTATAGAGGAGAGACAGCTGGGGATAGAACAGGTTTGGGGGATTTCAGGAGTTCACGCCTTCGTAGCTCAGTCGCTAAAGAATCTGCCTGCAATGCAGGAGACCCAGATTTGATTCCTGGGTCAGGAAGAGCCCCCGGAGAAGGAAATGGCTATCCACTCCAGTATTGTTGCCTGGAGAATCCCATGGACGGAGGAGCCTGGTGGGCTGCAGTCTGTGGGGCCACAAGAGTTGGACACGACTGAGCACGCATGTGGACATGTCAAGCCTGAGAGGCCAGCAGATGTCTGAATGATCCAAGTGGAGATGGTGATGGAGCAGCTGGACGCGGTTCTGGACTTCAGGGGCATTGGAGAATGTCCCAGAGAAAACCACGGGACTATCTGACACCCCACAGCAGGGCACGGAGGAAGAGACCTTGGATGAGTGGCCTGGGCCCCTGATGCTGGGAGACTGGGACTGTGAGGCAGTAGCAGCTTGGGGGGCTGGAAGGAGCAGTCCCAGGGAGGGTTGGGCAGGGCTGAGGGAGGAGGTGCCCCCTGCCACAGCTCTTCCTCTGCTCAGCCTGGCTGAGGTGGTGGGGCTCACGTGGTGGAGACAGAGTGGTTTGGTGAGGCGCTGGGGCTGGGGCTGTGAGAAGGAGAGTGGGAGTCCCTGCACCGGTGTGAGAGAGAGATGCTTGAGACTCCTGGACAATTGCAGTGACTCCCCCAGGGCCTAGGACAGACCTACAGACACGGAATTCCTGTGCCTGCCCTCGGAGGGATTTGGAATGAGCAGCTTCAAGCCCACACACTGGAACTCAGCTGCAGCCTTCTCCCAGGTAGGTGCTGCCCAGGACACGCCTGCTGGGCCAGCAGACACCTGCAGGGGGGCGCCTGCCGGGCCAGGAGATGCCAGCTCCTTGCTGGCAGCAGGCCCTGATGGTGTCTGGGTTTTTGCCTGTGTTGGATTTTCAAGCCTCGTTTCCCCAGCTTCCTGCAGACGTGTGTCCAAGGTGTCTGTCCCCACAGGCTTCTCTGGGCAGCAGATGTCCTGCTCAAGGGCCCAGAGCGGAGGGCAGGCTGTCCCCTCCCCCCAGCTCAGCAGCCTGTGCAGCGGAGTCTCGGGCTGCTGCCCACCAGTTGCCTCTTCCCTGACCTGCTGCACCCGAGGGAATGTCTTTCTTCTGAGTTCTGTTTTGAGAAAAGTTTGTGTTCCTCAGGCAGCTGGGGAATCCTTAGAATTCCCTTGGTGCCCAATCAACTCACAGTTAATGAGCATTCTGGTCCAGAATAACGAGAGAAGTTTTTGGAGCTGGGCGCCAAGGGGCTGCCTGCCCTGAGGCGTTATTAAAAAGAGGGCAGGTGAAGGCCCAGGTAGGCAGGTGGGGGGTGCTCTGGCTCATTAGGCTCGGGCAACATGCCAGGATGTCACGGTGAGGACCTTCCCAATTAACAATGACATCGCATCCTTCCGGGGTTCAGCTCGGAGGAGACAATTAATTTCAAACAAGCAGTTGCCTCCCAGGCAGGTGATGCCCCTCCTGAGAAGGGGGGTGTCTGCCGGGAGGCAGGGCCGCGGGAGGGGAAGGTTGAGCGAGACCTGGACCGTCTCCTCCTCCCGCTTCCCAGGCCACGGGGCTGGGGTGTGGAGAGTGTCCAGGCCTTGGTGGCTGCCTGCTCTCCCGATCCCCGTGGAGTCCCCCTGCGGAGTCCTTCTGGTGGGTCTGCTGGCGGCCCCAGGCCACACCCGGAAAGAAGACCAGCTGACCTCAGTGTGTGCAGGTCACCCTTCTTCCACCTGTATACACCGGACCAAGAAACTGATGAGGCTGGAGACCCAGATCCCAACGCCTCCTTCCCCTGGGGGTCCCCAAGGGCAACCACAATCTCGACCACGTATCAGATTCATTTTGCCTTTTTTTCATTTTTGTGTAAGTGGGGTCACACAGGACGTGGTCTTTTGTGCCATTTGCGCTTGATGCCACGTGTGTGTGGCTCTCCCGCAGCGACGTGCGGCTGTTGTTGGCTGGCCCTCACTGCTGGGTGCCCTCCGCTGCTGGGCCACGGCTGCCCTTCTCGGTCGCAGGGGTCGCCTCCGTCTTCTGGTCGCTGTGAAGTGTTTGCTCTGATGATGATGTCTTCGGGGAGAACACTCGAGCAGTTCTGTTGGGGGTGTATGCAGGAGTGCAACTGCTGGGTCCCAGGGCAGCGTGTCTGCCTTTATAGGTCGCCATCCTCCCCGGTGAGCGCTGCACTTTCCAGTCCCTTCAGGGGTGCAGGCATGACCTGCATCCTCGCTGACGCATAGTACCGTCTGTGTTCATTTTGACCATGGTGGAGGGTGTGTATCATACTGTGCTTATTTAACTTATATGCAGAGTGCATCATGGGAAACTTATACCCAGAGTACATCATGAGAAATGCTGAGCTGGAAGGAGCACAAGCTGGAATCAAGATTGCCGCGAGAAATATCAGTAACCTCAGATATGCAAATGACACCACCCTTACGGCAGAAAGTGAGGAGGAACTAAAAAGCCTCTTGATGAAAGTGAAAGAGGAGAGTGAAAAAGTTGGCTTAAAGCTCAGCATTCAGAAAACTAAGATCATGGCATCTGGTCCTATCACTTCATGGCAAATAGATGGGGAAACAGTGGAAACATTGTCAAACTTTATTTTTGGGGGGCTCCAAAATCACTGCAGATGGTGACTGCAGCCATGAAACTGAAAGACGCTTACTCCTCGGAAGAAAAGTTATGACCAACCTAGATAGCATATTCAAAAGCAGAAACATTTCTTTGCCAACGAAGGTCCCGTCTAGTCAAGGCTATGGTTTTTCCTGTGGTCATGTATGGATGTGAGAGTTGGACTGTGAAGAGGGCTGAGTGCGGAAGAACTGATGCTTTTGAACTGTGGTGTTGGAGAAGACTCTTGAGAGTCCCTTGGACTACAAGGAGATCCAACCAGTCCATTCTAAAGGAGATCAACCCTGGGTGTTCTTTGGAAGGGCTGATGCTAAAGCTGAAAGAAACTCCAGTACTTTGGCCACCTCATGTGAAGAGCTGACTCATTGGAAAAGACTCTGATGCTGGGAGGGATTGGGGGCAGGAGGAGAAGGGGACGACCAAGGATGAGATGGCTGGATGGCATCACTGAGTCGATGGCCGTGAGTTTGAGTGAACTCCAGGAGATGGTGATGGACAGGGAGGCCTGGTGTACTGCAATTCATGGGGTCGCAAAGAGTTGGACACGACTGAGCGACTGAACTGAACTGAACTGAACTGATGACCTTGAAATGGGCCTGTCTTCTTGCTTGATCTTGGGTTCAGGAGAGCAGAACTCAGCTTTCTGTTCATTCCCAGTGGCCCAAAGGAGGGCACTGGGGTGGTCCTGCTGATGTTCAGCATTGACCTGGTCTGAGGGTTGCCGTGGAGACGGTGGACCAGTCATGTTCTCAGTATGCTCCCCTAGCCTCTCCATCTGAAACGCACGTGCTTGCTAACAAGCTCGCTTCAAAGCAGACGTGTCTCTGCGGCCATAGTGTTGCCCTGAGGTGGTGATGGCTCAGGCCCGCGCAGTCACTGCCCGCGGGACCACCTGAGGCATCACTGCCGTTGCCAGGAGCGGGGGCGGGGTCTTGCTCTCCCTCCCAGAGGCCCCGATGTGGGTGTGGCCAGGCCACCCCCGAAGCACAGTGTGCTTGGCGTGCTGACCTCTTGGCAGGAGGAAGTAGGGGTAGAGCCTCTTTGCAGAGGAGGCTCACGGCTGCACCAAGAGCACAGCACCGACCCCGGTCTGAGCCTGTGTCCACCGCCTCCTCGCACGGGAATGAAAGGACGCGGCCTCGCCACGGGGAGGCAGCCGGGTGGGAAGGGGCAGCGCAACGGGTAAACACGTGCTATTTTTCCTCTTTAAAAATTAAT
>SJYW01015596.1:162530-174711 GCA_006410735.1 Raphicerus campestris | reverse complement strand
AGAATACTGGAGCGGGTTGCAATTTCCTCCTCCAGAGGATCTTCCTGACTGAGGGATCAAACTCATGTCTCTTGCATCTCCTGCAGTGGCTAAAGATACAAGGATAAACTAAAAAAATAAAGTTTGAAAATGACCTCCAATTCTCTCTGGATGTCTACAGAATTAGACATCTCTAAAGGATAAGTGGAAACTTTTGTGCTTATCAAAAATTTGATTAAATGTAAGAATTGTGATTTTATTTATATGATCACTATAAAAAGGAGAGTGGACCCGTAGGTTATAACTGTTGGGAAACCTTAACCTTGGTCTTGAAGTCAGGGTTTAAATTTCAGTTCCAACCCTTTCTAGCTAGGTGACTTTAGGCAAATTAACTAAACTTCTCTGAGCCTCAGTTTTCTCATCCTGTAGAAAGAAGCCAATGACACCACTTAATTTCCAAGTCGGCTCTGAAGATTGAGGAGGACCATCCAAGTGAAGCATTTAACATGGGGGAAGGCAAAGAAAACTCTTGGCAAAGATTAGCAAACTCACCACTTACAACTTGGCAAATTCCTTGAAAACTGAACTCAAAATGGCCCCTGTAACATCTCTTATATAGTAACTATAACTTCAGCCTCCCATTCATTCATTCAAAAAATTCTGAATGGACTTCCCTGATGGTCCAGTGGTTGAGAATTCATCTGACAATGCAGGGGACACGGGTTCGATCCCTGGTCCAGGAAGATTCCACTAAGCCCGACTGCCACAACCACTGAAGTCCAACTGCCCAAGAGCCTGTGCTCCGCAACAAGAGAAGCCACCAGAATGAGAAACCCTCAGAACACTGGAGAGTAGCTCCTGCTTGCCACAACCAGAGAAAGCCTACACAGCAACCAAGACTCAGCACACAAATATATATATATATATGCTATTGTTATTTTTTTAAAAACGAATTTTGCTACATATCTATTCTGGGGCCAGGCACCTTTCTATATCCTAGGGATAAAGAAGTAAGCAAAATACACACCAAAATTCAGATTAATACACAACACTGTTAATCAACTATCCACAAATTTTTTAAAATTCAGATTACTAAGCTACTGTAAGTCACTTTTTTGTTAATGTTCAGGGGAATTATATAAACAGAGAAGAGTCACAAAGGACTATATATTTCCTGTTGATGACTGCACAACACATTGGAATGAGGGTCCTGGGGCAAGAAAGAGAGTAGGGAGGGGATGAAATGTGAGGTTTCCCACATCTAGATCTGTGGTCTCCCAGGAGCTGCTTCTGAATCCCACCAGGCTCTTGCTTCTGGCCAAAGCCACACTTACTTGATGCTGTGCAGCTTTCTCGTGACTATCATCGGAAAGTCGATTTCAAAATATTTTCTTGGTAGAAGATCTTCATCCTGAGGAAAAAAAAAACAAAAACAGAGAATAATCTTTATACAAGGTTTCCCCGGTGGCTCAGTGGTAAAGAACCTGCCTGCTAATGCAAAAGACACAGGTTTGATCCCTGGGTCAGGAAGATGCCCTGGAGAAGGAAACAGCAACCCACTCCTATATTCTTGCCTGGGAAATCCCATGGACAGAGGAGCCTGGTGGGTGACAGTCCATGGGACACGACTTCGTGACTGAGCCCACCTATAATTATGTAAGTGTATAATTTTTATATAATTATTTTTCATACATTTACCGATCACTTTCATGTACCAAGTCTTATGGGCCCAAAGAACAATGGCAGTGCTTCAGGATTTAAAATCAGGGTAATGAGGACTTTCCTGGCAGTCCAGTGATTAAGACTTACACTTCTACTGCTGGGAGCAAAGGTTTGGTCCCTGTTGGGAGAACGAAGATCCCACATGCCTCAAAGAGTGATCAAAATAAAAAAATTAATTAAAATCAGGGGAATGATATAGTCAGAAATGTTCTCTCCAATTTACTTGGTCTCAGCATCAAGAATGGATGGACGGGGAAAGGAGATTATTGTAGTCATCCAGGAGAGAAGTGATGGGGAGTCTAAACCAGGAGAATGGTCACACGGATGTTATGAGGTGGTGTGGAAGGACAGGAGAGTGTTTCTCAAAAACGCAGCTTGACACCTATTAGAGAGGGTCAAGAAACCAATGTGGTGGGTTGTAACCAGCAGACTGGGGGTGAAATAAAATAAAGTAATATACATCAGAAAATTTCACATGGAATTAGAGTCAGTATTATTTTGTGATATATAGTGGGGTTGGGTGGTAAACAGCAGGTACTCTGGAGCCTGGGGGTGGGCAAAAGTTTCAAATCCCCACTCCACCACTTGTTTGCTGTAAGGCCTTGGGACAGCCACTAAAATCCCTGCGCCAATGTTTCCTTATCTGAAAAGGAGAGAAAATGATTAACACCTCATAGGGTTGTGAGGATTAAAGAAGAAACACATGAGTAACACTCGGAATGGAGCCTGCCCTTAGTAAGCATCATGGGTTCCCTTATCTCTTGTGTGTACAGACATATGTACACAGATTTAGGTCCTGGCTAAGGGTGTACAGTTTTTTTTACTGTGGCTACAATTTTTAAAAGTGTGAAACACACACACACAGCCCGGCTTCCCTCTTTTGCTTTTTCTCGCTTAGTCAGTAGTTATACCCCCATCCAGTCACCTACAGTTGTGCTATAATTCTCTCCAGCTTCTCCTCCCTGTCCAATCAATAACTTAGCCCCAAATGTATGCAAATGTGTTTCCCCAGTAGCTCAGAGGTAAAGAATCCACCTGCAATTCTGAAGGCACAGGAGACTCAGATTCGATCCCTGGGCTGGGAAAATCCCTTGAGGAAACGGCAACCCAGTCCAGTATTCTTGCCTGGAGAACCCCACAGACAGAGGAGCCTGGTGTGCTACGGTTCGTGTGGTTGCAAAGAGTCGGAAAGACTAAGTGATTGTGTGCGCATACACACACACACACACACATACACACACACATGTATGCAAATATGAGATCACTATGTAATATTATGAAACATTATGTCAAATTATATGATATCACTTATACATGGAATCTAAAAAAAAATGATACAAATGAACTTATGTACAAAACAGAAACAGACCCACAGACACAGAAAACAAACTTACGGTTATCAAAGGGGAAAGAAGGGAGGGATAAACTGGGAATTTGATATATACATACACTGCTGTGTGTTTAGTTACTCAGGCAAATCTGACTCCTTTCGACCCTCTGGACTGTAGCTCGCCAGGCTCCTCTGTCCATGGGATGCTCCAGTCAAGAATACTGGAGTGGGTTGCCATGCCCTCTTCAAAGGGATCGTCCCGACCCAGAAATCAAACCAGGGTCTCTTGTGCTGCAGGTGGATTCTTTACCAGCTGAGCTATCAGGGAAGCCCATATATACACACCACTGTGTAGAAAATAACAAACAAGGACCTACTGTATAGCACAGCATACTATACTAAATATTTCATTGTAACCTCTAAGGGAAAAGACATATATGTATAACTGAATCACTCTGCTGTAACACCTTGTAATTCAACTGTACTCAGATGCATCTTCAGCTGTGAAGACAAAACCACCACCCCCATTTGCCTGTAGCAGCTCATCACACCCTAAGACTTAGCAAGAAATAAGGCACCCCACAACCTGGCCAACATACCCAGGAAGGGGCTGATATCCAGAGCCTGGTGGGGGCTTCTTTGGTGTAGAATAGGACAAACAAAAAGGCGGGGTAAGGATGATACCCTTGTTTCTGGCTTGAGCGATCCAGCAGGTAAGAGTACCATTTATGAAGACAGTAAGGAGAGAGGGCCCCTTCATGGATCACCACCTTGTTGTGGGCGAAGGGGCTTACATAACTCAGTGAAGTCATGAGCCATGCCATGCAGGGTCACCCAAAACGAACAGGTAAAAGAGAAGAGTTCAGACAAAACATGATCCACTGGAGGAGAGAATGGCAAACCACTCCAGTATTCTTGCTGCATGAACAATATGAACCCCATGAACAACATGAAAAGGCAAAAAGATATGACACCGGAAGATGAGGCCCTNTGCATTCTTTCCCAGGTTGCTTCCCAGCACAGGTCACTGCAGGACACCAGCTGCGGTGCCCTGGGCCACACAGTGGGTCCTCGCTTGTTCTATTCATAGTAGTGGGAGTACGCTGCTGCTGCTGCTGAGTCGCTTCAGTCGTGTCCACCTCTGTGTGACCCCATAGACGGCAGCCCACCAGGCTCCCCCGTCCCTGGGATTCCCCAGGCAAGAACACTGGAGTGGGGTGCCATTGCCTTCTCAAGTGCATGAAAGTGAGACGTGAAAGGGAAGTCGCTCAGTCGTGTCTGACTCTTTAGCGATCCCATGGACTGCAGCCCACCAGGCTCCTCTGTCCATGGGATTTTCCAGGCAAGAGTACTGGAGTGGGTGCCCCAAACTTAATTCATCCCTCAGTTCTACTCCCCCTCGGTAGCCGTAGATTTATCCTCCACGTCTGTGGGTCTCTTTCCATTTTGTGAATACATTCACTCGTATCGTTTTTAGGCTGCACGTGTAAGTCACGTCATGTGGCATCTGTCTCTCTCTCTCTGACTTTTCTCACTTGGTGTGATGGTCCCTGGGTCCATGCATGGTGCTGCAGATGGTGTTCTTCCATCTTTGAGGCCAAGTAGGGCTCCACTGTAGACATGAACCACGCCTTCTTTATCCAGTCATCCGTCAGTGGACGTCTGGCTTGCCTGTGTGTCGTGGCTACTGGAGGAGTGCGGCTGTGGACACTGGGGTGCATGTATCTGTTCTGTTTTGGATATATACGCGGGAGTGGAGTTTCTGGATCATGTGGAAGTTTTATTTTTAAGTTTTTGAGGAAATGCAATACTTTTTCCACAGTGGCTATCATTCACAAAATATTTTTCTACGTTGTCTTTTCATTTACTTGATGGTTTTCTTTGCTGTGTGTACAACAGACTATTATTCAACCTTAAAAAAGAAATAAATCCTGCTGTATGTGACAACATGAGTGAACCTGGAAGACGTGCTCAGTGAAATAAGCTGGACACAGAGGGCAGATGGTGCTTGGTCCCACTCACATGAGGCATCAGAGGGCAGATGGTGCCTGGCCCACTCACATGAGGCGTCAGCAGGAGTCTAGCTCATAGCAGGAGAACAGAATGGAGGTGCCAGGAGCTGGGGAGGGAAGAGGCGGCTGTGTCAGCGGCTGTGGAGTCTCTGCCGTGCAGTGAGTGGGCGCTGCGGCCCCGCCGTGCGCACGGCGCTCATAGCAGCGCTGTTTGCACCTGCATTTTCCAGCAGAGGAGGAGGAGGTGGTGATGTGGCCTGGGCTGGCCCCTGCTCCCAAACCGCGCTTCCTGAGAGAGGGCAGGGACCTGCCCCCGTCCCGCGCACCCAGAGCCAGGTCCTTGGCCAGCTAATGGGCAGGTGTGTCTGGCTCTGTCCTGGGCACACCGTCCCAGGTGCGGACACAGGAGGAAGAGGCAGGTCCCTGTCCGCTTGAGGTGCACAGTGCAGACACGTCTCAGGATCTGCTGTCACAGATAAAGCCCGGACTTGGTCGCCAGTGTTACAAGAAACGCTCTGAAGACAACATTTTAAAGACGTCACACCTTGCGCTCACAGGGTGTGAAGTTTCTTCCTAGTAACACCAGTTTCATCATTCCCAATAGACAAGGTTTACTTTTGTTAGCGTTCACCTTACAGTCCTGTAATTTGAATAAAAGCACATTTTACAAGGGGAGAGTGCAAGGGTAGGGTGCGCAGTCGGCCAGAGCTGTCTGGGCGGGGGAGCTGCGGGCTGCCGAGTGCACCTGGCTCCTCTCCAGCTCATCTCTGCTGATGTTTGGAGGACAGCGGAAGGCCCTGTGAGAGGCGGCGAGGGCTGTCCCACCCTCAGCCACGCCACATGACGTGACGCTTTCTGGGCCAGCCCGCCGCCTTTGGAGGGACTCGTGCCGGGGGCCTCCTGGAGCGGAGAGCAGGGTGGGGGGGCCTCAGCCCCTCGATCGGCGGAGACGAGTTCCACCAGGGCCGTGGCCGCTCTCCCCCCTCGCGCCTTCTGGTCTGTGGCTCTTCGTAAGGAGTCTGTTCAGACCGTCTGCACGTTAGAACGGCTGAGGTCTTCGTGCTGTTCTTTGGCTTCAGATGCCAGTTGCTGAGGTAAAGGGTCTGAAGTTGTGAACCATTTTCTCTGTCAGGCTGGCTTGTAACTGTGCCTCTTGAAGAGCAGGTTTTAATTTTGATGAAGTCCAGAGATACATTTTTTTGAAAATGGATTTTGGTTTTACTTTCTTAGCAAAGAAATTTTTGCTTAACCCAAAATAAACGAGATTTTTCTTCAGGTTTGTTTTTTTTTTCTAGAAGTTTCAGATTTTATATTTAAGTCTATGATCTATTTTCAGTTTATTTTTATATCATATGAGTTATTAATCAAAGCCCATTTTGAGTAATCCACATTTCCCATTTTTCCAGTGATGTGTGTTGTAAAGACTCTCCTTTCTCCTTTGCATCTTTGCCAAAAATCATTTGTCTATTTCTAGCCTCTCTCTCCTGTGACAGACATGCTCCTCAGGTGGGGTGGTGGTAAAGAATCCACTTGCCCATGTAGTGGGCTTGCCGCCTGGGTCAGGAAGACCCTCGGGAGTAGGAAATGGCACCCTGCTCCAGGATTCTTGCCTGGAGGATCCCGTGCAGAGAGGAGCCTGGCGGGTACAGCCAGGGCCGCACACGCGCCCTGTTTCTGCTCAGCTCCACGACTTGCAAGTCTGTCTCGATGCTGATACCACACTGTCTTGCTCTCTGTGATCTTGTAATGATATCTGAAATCTGGCTGTATTTTTCCCACTTTGTTGCTCTTTTGCAAAATTGTTTTGACTATCCTAGGGCCTTTGCTTTAAATTTTAGAATCAGCTTGGCAGTGTCGAGAGAAGCCTGCTTAGATTTTGGCTGACATAACACTGATTCCACAGGTGAGTTTGGGGGGTTGTCATCTTAACGATACTGAGTCTTTCAGAGAGACGGTGTGGTGTGCATCTCCGTCACTATAGGTTTTAATCTCCACATCACTCTCTGGCTTTCAGTGCATGGCTCTTGCACATCTTTGGTAAGATTTACACTTACCTATTTTGAAATATTTGAAAACTATTCCAGTTTCCTACGGCAACCCACTCCAGTGTTCTTGCCTGGAGAATCCCAGGGACGGGGGAGCCTGGTGGGCTGCCGTCTATGGGGTCGCACAGGGTTGGACATGACTGAAGCGACTTAGCAGCAGCAGCAAATAGAAATAGAGCTGATTTTGAATCCTGACCTGTGTCTGCAGCCTTATTGCCCGCTGTTTTGTGATCCCGTTTCCTCGTCCCTTCTGCTGGATGTGTCAGCTGTGAGCAGCTCGTTCCTTTCCTGCCTGGACTCCTTGTGCTTCTCTGCCACAGTGCTGGGTTGGTGAGACCCTCCAGTAGTGTGGGCTGGGGCCAGTGAGCGCAGACCCCCGTCCTGTTCTTGGTGCTAGGCCAAGTGCCCTGCAGATGTGCTTTGTCAGACTGGAAGGGTTCTCGCGTTGGTGGTGAGATAGCTAACTTAGGCAGGTTGATAAGGAGTCCAAGCTTAAGGCCCCTTTAAGGAGGATGTAAACATTCTTTTTCATTCTTTTGCCTTAGAGAAGTAGGCCTTGCAGGCACCAGTATCTCTTGTTCAAGGACTTGCCTCTGTTTTGAACTTTGGATGAATGCTGTGGAAGGCGGCCTCGGTAAAACGCCCACAGCCTTGAGCTCTGGGTTAACCTTCCTTCGATTAATCTTGTTCTGATGTCATCCCAGGATGTGTGTTATGGGAAAGGTCTGGGCAAAATTCTCACAGCCTTGAGGTATTTTTTATTTATTCTCAGCAGCTGGCTGAGAAGTATCCACAACCCTGCTCAAACTGATAAGGTAGGTACTCTCCTGCCCCCTTCTGATGTCTGTATCAGAAGCCTTTTCTGTCGCCTCCACTTTAAATAAAATCTACACAAGGTTCTGAGTGGCTGAGACTGTCTTTGGCCCCGGAGTTATCTCCTTCGGAACCGTGGGTCTGGCAGCACGGATCACGTCCGTCGTAAGCCACCAGCAGTTTGCTGAGTCTTTTCCAGGGATGAAGGTTTTCAGGAATGAGTTTGTCATGTCTTTCTGCATCTGTTGAGATGATTATATGGTTTTGTCTTTTAAAATCTGTTGTTATGTCGTTGATGTTTTAAATTCTGTTGTTGTTTTAAGATCTGTAATCAGTCACATTAATTGATTTTCACATGTTAGGACCAGCCACACTTGGGCCTGATGCATTATGCCTTGTGTCCATGGTTGGATTGTATGGGTTAAAATTTGTTTAGAAAGGCTGTGTGTATATTCAGGAGAAATATGTCCCGTGGCTTTCGTCTTTTGGGGGTAATATCTCTTTTGCCCCTGAATCAAGGTAACGTTGGCCTTATAGAACGAGCTGGGAAGTATTCCCTTCGCTTCAGTTTTCTGGAGAATTTTGTGCATGATTCTCTCTTTAAATGCTCTGGGGAGCTCACCCGTGGAGCCGTCTCTCCTGGAGCGTCTTGGCGATACGGTGGGGCTTCCTTTCGCGACTCTGCCTGGCGTGCGGCTGCTCAGGGCCCCTGCTTCTTCTCCGTGTGCTGGGACTTTGTGTTTTTTCAAGCTACTTTAAAATCTAAGCTGTTAGATGTATTGGCACAAAGTTGTTTGCGCTGTTTTCTTGCACTGAAGATGTGGTGATGTGACCACTCTCAATCTTGGTATTTTTAATTCGTGTCTTATTTTTCCTGATCAGCTTGAGTAGAGACAGATCAGCTTTATTGATGCCTCAAAGAAGCAGGTGTTGGTGTCATTGACTTTCTTTCTCTCTTCCCCCCGGCCCATGTTTTATTTCACTGATTTCTGTTCTCATCTTCATCATTTCCTTTATTCTGCTTATTTTCTGCTCAGTTTATTATTGCATTTCTGGTCTCTTCATGTGGAAGCTGATCTCATTGATTTAAGGCCTTTCTTCTTTCCTAACGTAGGTGTTTGATGCTATAAATTTCTCTCTCAAGTACTGCTTTAGGGGAATCCCACCGTTTTCGATATGTTGTGTTTTTATATTGATTTAAAAACATTTTCTTATTACTCTTCTGATTTCTTGTTTAACTAACGGGTCATTTAGGAATGTGCTGTTTCCAAATAGCTGGGGGCCCGCAGATCCCTCCTCTTCTATTGGTTTCACTGACTTCTGCTGTGGCCAGGAACACGCTTTGTGTCGCCTTCCGCTCCCCCGAGTGGGACTGCGTGCGTCAGGAGTGCGGGTCTGCGTTGCTCGGGTTCCTGGTGCACTGGACGAGCACGCCCTCCTCTGTGTCCGTGAAGTGCCCTCCGTGCGT
Organism: Raphicerus campestris; assembly: GCA_006410735.1. Lineage (NCBI taxonomy): Eukaryota > Metazoa > Chordata > Mammalia > Artiodactyla > Bovidae > Raphicerus > Raphicerus campestris. The sequence goes on along the minus strand of SJYW01015596.1, from coordinate 165,342 downwards.
CCGTTGGGTCAAGTTCACGGCTGTTGAGCCTCCGGTGTCCGCCCGCTGCCACTCGCCTCGCCTCCTTGGGTCTCCTGAGTGTGGTGGTTCTCCAGGTGAAACTTCCTCCGTCTGGCACTGGCCGTTGCTTGGGGTCTTTCGCCTCTTCATGCGCCTTATCGTCTTTGATTTTGTGCTGATGATTACAGTTGAAGCACCATTTGAAGGAATGCTTGGAGCTTCCTCTGACGTTATCTTCCTCCAGGAGGGATTTCTGTTGGTTTTTACTTCTTCCAGACACGTGGTGGCGCTGGTTGTCTCTGATCCTGCCAAGGTCAGTCTGCACTTGGTGTTCTGATTGTCCTGGGCCCCAGGGAGCTGGGCCTTGTGCGAATCATCCTCACACCCTGCGTGCGGCCGCTTCCCCGGCAGGTGGTGGGTTTGCAGGGCCACCGTGTCAGTGGGGCCTGTGGGGCCTCAGTGGCCTGAGGGCTGAGCCAGGGCTCCCCTGCCAGACACCAGTGGCCTGCGACCCCCAGCCTGGCAGTTCCTCACTGAGCCTTGTCCCTTTGGTGCTTTTAAGATTAAAACGTGGTTCACTCCCCATATCTGGCTGTCCTCCAGGAAAGCACTGATTTGAAGTGCTCCATTCTGCAGCCTGGGTCTCCTCTGAGGCTCTGGTACTCTTGTTTAGATGTCCGATCTCCTGCCCAAGTCCTCGATCCATGCTCAGGAGGCGTCTCTGGGCTGGCATGCCCCACGTGAGTGTCCTTGGTTCTGGGCATGTGTAGGATAGTTCTTCAGAAAGGCTCTGCCCAGGCTCCAGTCTGGAGGGACCAGGGCCAGAGCTGGGGCCCCTCTATCCCTCAGATGTCCGGATGTGTCTTCCCTGGGCCTCTGTCTCTGGAGTTCTGAAGGGTCACACTGGGCTTTGCCACCTTCCCTAACCCCGCATTTTCAGCCTCTAGTGAGCTAACTGTGTAGATCATAACAAACTGTGGAAAATTCTTAAAGAGATGGGAATACCAGCCCACCTTACCTGCCTGCTGAGAAATCTGTATGCAGGTCAGGAAGCAACAGTCAGAACAGGACATGGAACCACAGGCTTGTTCCAGATTGGGAACAACTATATCAAGGCTATATATTGTCCTCTGCTTATTAACATGTGTAAAGAATATCATGTGAAATGCCTGGGCTGGATGAAGCACAAACTGGAATCAGTATTGCTGGGAGAAACATCAATAACCTCAGATATGCAGATGATACCACTCTTATGGCAGAAAGCAAAGAGGAACTAAAGAATGTCTTGATGAAGGTGAAGGAAGAGAGTGAAAAAGTTTGCTTAAAGCTCAACATTAAAAAACTAACATCATGGCATCTGGTCCCATCACTTAATGGCAAATAGATGGGAAAACAATGGAAACAGGGTCAGACTTTATTTTCCTGGGCTTCAGAATCACTGGATGGTGATTGTAGCCATGAAATTAAAAGGTGCTTGCTCCTTGGAGAAAAGCTATGACAAACCTAGATAGTGTATTAAAAGGCAGACAAAGTCTATAATACTTTGCAGACAAAGGTCTATTTGGTCAAAATATGGTTTCTCCAGTGGTCATGTATGGATGTGAGAGTTGGACCATAAAGAAAGCTGAGCTCTGAAAAATTGATGCTTTTGAGCTCTGGTGTTGGAGGACTCTTGAGAGTCCCTTGGCCTGCAAAGAGATCCAACCAGTCCATCCTAAAGGAAGTCAGCCCTGACTATTCACTGGGAGGACTGATGCTGAAGCTGCAACTCCAATTCTTTGGTCACCTGGTATGAAGAACTGACTCATTGGAAAAGACCCTGATGCTGGGAAAGATTGAAGGTGGGGAAAGAGGGGGACGACAGAGGATGAGATGGCTGGATGGCATCACTGATTCAGTGGACAAGAGTTGGAGCAAGCTCTGGGAGATGGTTAAGGACAGGGAAGCCTGGCGTGCTGCGGTCTGTGGGGTCGCAAAGAGTTGGACACAACTGAGCGACGGAACAATAAGATGTGAGCCTGGAGCAGGTGGGCACGTTGCTCCCTGCTGCCCCAGGGAGGCTTCTCTGGCCCCTGCTCCTCCGAGCCAGCGCCCTCGGCCCCATTTCTGAAACGCTGCTGCTGTCCCCTCGGTGGAGAGGGTCCTACCACTGTCCGGGGGGATTAAAGGTGAGAGCACGTGGTGCCCAGTCCACTCTGCCTGAAAGCTGGTCTCCGCTGGGGGTCGTGGGAGGACGAAAGGACACAGGAGATCTGCGGGTGGGGTGGGGAGGGGAGGGGCGTGGTCCCACGTGAGCTGGCATCGTGGCGGAGCACTGGCCCCAGGCAGCTAGCCTCCCCACCACTGATGGGGTGTCTTGCCGGGCGGAGCGGGGTGCACTGGGCAGTCCCCCTGGTCTGGCCGCTGCTCTGCCAAGCAAGTGGGAGAGCCGGGCCCGCAGGCCTCCTTTGTTGCAGCAGCCGTGTCTTCATGGTGCAAAAAGAAAGGCGTAGCCCCTGGGAATACACGTTTCCAGAGTCCGAGGAAACAGGCGGAGGGTGGGGCGACGCGGGCTCAGCCGGGTCCCCCCCGCAGCCCCCCACCCTGGGCCCCACCCCGCCCACAGTGGACCCCTCAGGGCGCTTTCCTTTGTCCTTCAGTTGAGGGGTGTGTGTGGAACAAATGACTGCGGCGGGTGGACACACGTGTGTGCACACCCCTGTGAGCTGGGGCGGTTTGAGGGGCCTCTGTGTGCAAGTCCTGCTGGTCTGTAAGAAAGAAGGGGGGGAGAGGCGGGGGGACCAGGCTGGGAGGCTGGTGAGCACTGGATCGC
>SJYW01015596.1:82531-130879 GCA_006410735.1 Raphicerus campestris | reverse complement strand
TCAAATATTTCCTCCTCATCTGTAGTTTGTCTTTTTGTCCTTATTTCAAAGAATGGTTTTTAAATTTTGATGTAGTCCATTTATCTATGGTTGTTTTATATTTTTGGGTCATATCTAAGAAATACTGGCATAATCTCAGGTCAGAAAGATTTTCTCCTATGTTTTCTTGATAATGTTAGATTTTTACATTGAAGTTTATGATATATCTTGTGGTAATTTTTGCACATGGTGTGAGGTCAGACATTCACTGGATCACAGAGAAAGCAAGGGAATTCCGCTCAGTCTCACTGATGACACTAAAGCTTCTGACTGTATGGACCAAAACTAACTGGGAAATTCTCAAAAGAGTTGTGACTACCAGACGACCTACATGTCTCTTGAGAAACCCGTGTGCAGGTCAAGAAGCAGCAGTTAGAGTTGGAAGTGGCACAGCTGAGCAGTTCACAGTAGTGAAAGGAGTGCGACAAGGCTGCACGCTGCCCCCTCAGCTGATACGCAGAGTGCGCCATGTAGAATGCGGGGCTGCGTGAATCACAGGCTGGAAATCAAGATTGACAGGAGAAATATCAGCAACCTCAGATATGCAGATGATATGACTCAAATGGCAGAAAGTGATAAGGAACCAAAGAGCCTCTTGAAAGTGAGAGAGGAGAGTGAAAAAGTTGGCTTAAAGCTCAACATTCAGAAAACGAAGCTCATGGCATCTGGTCCCATCACTTCATGGTTAATAGGTGGGGAAACAATGGAAACAGTGACAGATTTGATTTTCTTTTTGGGGGGGGGCTCCCAAACCATTGCAGATGGTGACTGCAGACATGAAATTAAAAAATGCTTGTTCCCTGGAAGGAAAGCTATGACAAACCTAGACATATTAAAAAACAGAGACATCACTTTGCTGACTAAAGTCCAAGCTATGGTTTTTCTAGTAGTTATGAGAGTTGGACCATAAAGCAGGCTGAGCTCCAAAGAATTGATCTTTCAAACTTTGGTGTTGAATAAGACTCTTGAGAGTCCCTTGGACTGCAAGGAGATCCAACCAGTCCTTCCTAAAGGAAATCCACCCTGAGCATTCATTGGAAGGACTGATGCTGAAGCTGAAACTCCAATACTTTGGCTCTGTGATTCGAAGAGCCGACTCATTGGAAAGGACCCTGATGCTGTTTGGAAAGACTGAAGGCAAGAGGAAAGGGGACGACAGAGGATGAGATGGTTGGATGGCATCACCGACTCAATGCACGTGAGTTTGAGCAAAGTCTGGGAGATGATGAAGGCCAGGGAAGCCTAGTGTGCTGCAGTCCACAGGGCTGCAGAGCCGGACAGGACTTAGCACCTGAACGACAGCAACTTTGGGCTGTAATCTGATGTTGCGTCATGCAGTTGCTCACACTGTTCTGCGGCCTCCGGGAGCTCTTTCAGTTTGCCCCTGTGCACCTTTGGCGTGCTTCCTTCAGTTCTTTTCATTACTGTTTTTGATCACTTCTTTATCAGTGTATGGTGCACACTACAGTGTCCAGGTATACAGTGATTCGGTGCCTTCACAGATTACCCTAAATTAAAAGATTGTGAGACGGGGGCTCCCTGCGCTGTAAAGCTATGCTTGCTGCTTATCTGTCTCACATCTACATAGCATGTTGCGGCTCTTAGTTCTGCCCCCAGCTTCCCCTCTCCCTTCCCTGTCTCCTTTGGTAACCATTTTCTTTTTTCCCCTTAACATCTGTGAGTCTGTTTCTGCTTTGTGTACACATTTATTTGTGTTATTTTTTGGGTTTCACATGTAAGTGATATCACGCAGTGTCTGTCTTTCTCTGACTTGTTTCCCTAAACGTGACGCTGTCTAGGGCTAACCCTGTGCGCATGCTCAGCGTGACTGACTCTGCAGCCCCATGGACTGTGGCCCACCAGCCTCTGCTGCCCACGGGATTTTCCAGGCAAGAACACCTGAGTGGCCTGGCATTTCCTTCTCCAGGGGGTCTTCCCAACCCCAGACCCCTGCATCGGCGGGTGGGCTGCTTACCACCGAGCCGCCTGGGAGACCTAGGGCTGCCCACTGTGAACGGCGGAGTCTCATCCTTTCAGTGGCTGAGTAATATTCCACCGCACGCACACGCCCTTCCTCACCCCTTACTCTGTTGGTGGGCACGGGGTTCCTTCCGTATCTTGGCTGTTTTAACACTGGAGCACGTGTATCTTTTCAAATTAGCATTTTAATTTTTTCTGGATATATGCCCAACAGTGGGACTGCCGGACCCTAAAGTGGCCCACTTTTTACTGTTTTGAGGAACCTCTGTGCTATTCCCATAGAGGCTGCCCCAATTCACATCCTGTCAACAGTGGGGGAGGGTTCTTTCTTCTCCGCCTCGGCTCCAGCATTTGCTGCTTGTGGCCTTCTTGATGGCCGCTCTGGCGAGTGTGTGGTCGTCTCTCCTTGTCTTGATTGCATTTCTGTGTCTCTTGAGATGATCATGTGATTTGCATCTTTCCTTCCGTTAATGTGTATCGAATTGGCTGATTTGAGAACACTGAACCGTTCTTGTGTCCCTGCGGAATAAATCCAGCTTGGTCATGGTACATGATCCTTTTAATATATTGTCGGATTCCACTTGCCAATATTTTGTTGAACATTTTTGCATCTATATTCATCAAGGATGTTGACCTGTAATTTTATTTTTTTGTAGTGTCTGTGTCTACTTTTTGGATCAGGGTAATGGTAGACTTGTGAGTTTGGGAGTGTCTCAACCTCTCACATTTTTGGAGTAGTTTGAGGAGGGCAGGCATTTCTCCTTCTCTATATGTTTCATTGAATCACCTTGTGAGGCCATCCAATCCTGGACTTTTATTTTCTCGGTTTTTCTTAAAATCACAAATTCAATTTCGCTACTAATGATCAGTCTCTTTAAATTACCTGTTTTCTGTGGGGTTTTTTTTGGCTCCCTGACCGGGGACTGAGCCCGTGCCCCTGCAGTGGACGTGTGGAGGCCTAGCGGCTGGGCTGCAGTGGGAGCCCCGGCTTCCGTCTGCTTCTCTGCCTGGCAGGCTGTGTCTCTCTGGAAACTTGTCCATCCCTTCTGGTTTGTCCGGTTTATCGCCTGTGACCGTTCGTGCTTTTCTGTTTTGAGTTTTCTCTCAGTGTGCATGGTTGTTATTTCTCCTTTAATTTTTCACTTGCTTATTTGGCTCCTCTCGTTTTTCTTCTTGGTGAGTCTGGCTATAGGTTCGCAATGTAATTTTTTCAGAAGGCAGTTGGTCTCACAGGTCTCGCCTCCCTTGCCGCATCTGTCTGCTCGATCCCTTCCGTTCCGAGGACGCTGGGGCTTGTTCTTCTTCTGATTCTTTGGGTGGCAGGTTAGCTTCCTGGAGAGTTTCCTTCTTTCCTGAGGACAGCCTGTGCACTGTGTTGCTGAGAGCAGTCCTTGGGGCTGCTTTTGCTGCCGTGGGCTTCAGAGAGCTGGCTTGTCTCGTCTCCGGGCGTCTCCTGAGCCCCTTCTTGGCCTCCCCGCTGAGCCGTGCTTCGTTTGGCTTTTACTTTAGTGCACGTTGTCTAGTCTCCACATATTTTTTTCTTTTTGTTTCTGTAACTGATTTCTAGTTTCATGCAGCTGTGATCAGGAAAAATGCATGGATAGCATATGCGTCTTTCTCACAGCTTTGGTTGTACAGGAGTCCTGCCAGTTTCCAGTGATGACTGCTGTGCACGGAGATGTATTTTTGGCATGTCCCTGGGAGCAGCTGCGCTCCACCTCCTCTCACTCACCATCTTGACTGATCCCCCTGAGGTTTGTATAATTTTCTTATTAGTTGCTCTAGCTATTGTACACATAAGTAACTCATCACCACGTACAGGTGAAGCACATATATTCAGATCGGATACTTAGGAAACTGTATTTTTAAATTGGGATGGTGAAAGTGAAAGTCGCTCAGTTGTGTCCAACTCTTTGCAACCCCATCGACTGTCCATGGAATTCTGCAGGCCAGAATACTGGAGTGGGTAGCCTTTCCCTTCAGGGATCGAATCCAGGTCTCTCGAATTGCAGGAGGATTTTTTACCAGCTGAGCCGCAAGGGAAACCCAGGGAAGGTAAACTGGGAGGGTAGAGGACCCTCAGCGTAAGTAAAGACTCCATTTCACTTGAAGCGGAGGAATGCCCTGCTCTGTGCGGGCCTCTGCATGCACTGAGCACTTCAGGGGTCACAGCCTTTGCTTTGGTCGTAAAGTGTGATTAAAGAAACTCACAAAGTGAAAGTCTGCTATGTTCATTTCTGCATTTACCTATTTCATTGTTCTTTCCTTTCAGAAAGGCCCATCTTACTATTATCATTTTCTTTCTGTTTGGAGGGTTTTCTTTAGCGATTTTTTAAGGGTAGTTCTGCTAATCCTTTTGGGACTTTTTTCTTTGTCCTTAGTTTTCAAGTGTTTAATTATTATGTGTTTCCATGTGAGTTTCTTTCAGTTTATTCTGCTTGAGGTTTACGCAGTCTCTTGAGTCTGTAGCTTTACATCTTCTGTGAAATCTGGGAAGTTTCCAGCCGTTACACCTTCCCGTTCTTTTTCAGCCTTGCGTTCTTGTCTCTCCTCCCCAGATCCCCAGTGTTAGCTCTTTAGTTACTGTCCCGGAGGTCTCTGAGGCTCTGTCAACTTTTTCCTATTTTTAAATTTTCTTCTGTTGTTTACATGGAGTAAATGCTATTTTTTTCTTCGGGTTCACTGATGCTGTCATTTGTCATGTCCCTTCTACTACTGAGTCCACTAAATGAGTTTTTTAAAAAATTCACTTATTGTATTTTCAGTTCTATAATTTCCATTTGGTTCTTTAAAAAACCTAACAGCTTTATTGAGATACAGTTCACGTACCACAAATGCATCCTTTAAAAGTGTATCAGCCAGTGTCTTTTAGTGGATTCATTCACCAGTCACCACTGGCTAATTTCAGAATAATTCCATGATTACCCCAAAGGAGATCCTGTCAGTGGTCATCTTCCATTTCCTCCTCCTCCCAGCCCCTGGCAGCCGCCAGTCCGTTTCCTGTGTTGCGGACCTGCCCACTTTGGACACTTCATGTAAATGAAACGTGCTTGCAGGCGTCTGTGGCGGGCTTCCTCCACTCAGCACGATGCTTTCAGGGCGCATCCCACTGTGGTGTCTGTCGGTGCTTCATGCCTCTTAGTGGCTGACTCGTATTTCATGGGAATATCTTGTTCCGTTAGAACAAGACCCAGTTTCCCCCACAGTCAGGCTCTCCCATCAGGAAGCTTCCATAAGCCTCTTATCCTTAGCCCTCAGAGGGCAGACAGAATGAAAACCACAATCACAGAAAACTAATCAGACTGATCATATGGACCACAGCCTTGTCTAACTCAATGAAACTATGAGCCATGCTGTGTGAGGCCACCCAGGACGGATCATGGTGGAGAGTTCTGACAAAACATGGCCCACTGGAGGAGGGAAGGGCAAACCACTTCAGTATTCTTGCCTTGAGAACCCCGTGAACAGTATGAAAAGGCAAAAGGTTAGGACACTGAAAGAGGAACTCCCCAGGTTGGTAGGTGCCCAATATGGTACTGGAGATCAGTGGAGAAATAACTCCAGAAAGAATGAAGAGACGGAGCCAAAGCAAAAACAACACCCAGCTGTGGATGTGACAGGTGATGGAAGCAAAGTCCGATGCGGTAAAGAGCAATATTGCATAGGAACCTGGAATGTTAGGTCCATGAATCAAGGCAAATTGGAAATGGTCAAACAGGAGATGGCAAGAGTGAACGTCAATGTTTTAGGAATCAGTGAGCTAAAATGGGCTGGAATGGACGAATTTAACTCAGATGACCATTTTATCTACTACTGTGGGTAAGAATCCTTTAGAAGAAATGGAATAGCTCTCATAATCAACAAAAGAGTCCGAAATGCAGTATTTGGGTGCAATCTCAAAAATGACAGAATGATCTCTGTTCATTTCCAAGGCAAGCCATTCAATATCACAGTAATCCAAGTCTATGCCCCAACCAGTAAAGCTGAAGAAGCTGAAGTTAAATGGTTCTATGAGGACCTACAATACCTTCTAGAACTAACACCCCTAAAAGATGTCCTTTTCATTATAAGGGACTGGAATGCAAAAGCAGGAAGTCAAGAGATGCCTGGAGTAATAGGCAAGTTTGGTCTTGGGGTACAAAATGAAGCAGGGCAAAGGCTACCAGAGTTTTGCCAAGAGAATATACTGGTCATAGCAAACACCCTCTTCCAACAACACAAGAGAAGACTCTACACATGGTCATCACCAGATGGTCAATACCAAAATCAGATTGATTATATTCTTTGCAGCCAAAGATGGAGAAGCTCTATACAAGGTCTTGTCAGCAAAAACAAGACCAGGAGCTGACTGTGGCTCAGCTCATGAACTCCTTATTGCCAAAGTCAGACTTAAATTGAAGAAAGTAAGGAAAACCACTAGAGCATTCAGGTATGACCTAAATCAAATCCCTTATGATTACACAGTGGAAGTGAGAAATGGACACAAAGCATTAGATCTGACAGACAGAGTACCTGAAGAACTGTGGATGGAGGTTCATGATATTGTACAGGAGGCAGCGATCAAGACCATCCTCAAGAAAAAGAAGACCATTACAAATAGCTGAGAAAAAAAGAGAAGCTAAAGGCAAGGGAGAAAAGGAAAGATACACTCATCTGAATGCAGAGTTCCAAAGAATAGCAAGGAGTGATAAGAAAGCCTTCCTCAGTGATCAATGCAAAGAGATAGAGGAAAACAATCGAATGGGAAAAACTAGAGATTTCTTCAAGAAAATTACAGATACCAAGGGAACACTTCATGCAAAGATGGACACAATAAAGGACAGAAATGGCCTGGATCCAACAGAAGCAGAAGAGGTGGCAAGAATACACAGAAGTATATAAAGATCTTTATGACCCAGATAACCATGATGGTGTGATCACTCACCTAGAGCCAGATATCCTGGAATGCGAAGTCAAGTGGGCCTTAGGAAGCCCACTCAAACAAAGCTAGTGGAGATGATGAAATTCCAGTTGAGCTATTTTAAATCCTAAAAGATGATGCTGTGAAAGTATTGCACTCAATACGCCAGCAAATCTGGAAAACTCAGCTGTGGCCACAGGACTGGAAAAAGTCAGTGTTCATTCCAATCCCAAAGAAAGGCAATGACAAAGAATGTTCAGACTACTGCACAATTGTACTCATCTCAGACACTAGAAAAGTAATGCTCAAAATTCTCCAAGCCAGGCTTCAATAGTACATGAACAGTGAATTTTCAGATGTTCAAGCTGGATTTAGAAAAGGCAGAGGAACCAGAGATCAATTTGCCAACATCCATTGAATCATAGAAAATGCAAGAGAGTTCCAGGGAAACATCTACTGCTTTATTGACTATGCCAAGCCTTTGACTGTGTGGATCACAACTAACTGGAAAATTCTTAAAGAGATGGGAATACCAGACCACCTGACCTGCCTCCTGAGAAATCTGTATGCAGGACAAGAAGCAACAGTTAGAACTGGACATGGAACAACAGACTGGTTCCAAATAAGGAAAGGAGTACATCAAGGCTGTATATTNCTCCCACCCCAGGGCCTTGACACTGGCTCCCTCTGCCCCAGAAGCTTTTCCCTATGACACCCTGCAGCTCTGTTCTTCAGAGGTGAGTGTCTTGCTCCCGCTCCAGGGGCAGCACAGATGGGCTGGCTTGGGAAGGGTGCGCCTTGCTTGGCCCTGGGTGTGGCTGGAATGGGCTCCCATGCCCTGTGCCAGGGGTCCAGCTTCAGTTCTGGCATTTGTGACTAGTCATGATTCTTGAGATGTTTCACATGTAGAATGATTTAAAAATACTGTTTGTTGGTAAAAATCCCACCGTGGGTGCTTCGTCTGGGATCTCCTCCAACACTGTTCATCTCTCCACCTCCCCGGCGCCCTGCTGTGCCCATCGCCCCCACGCACACCCTGCAACCCCCGCGAGGCTTCTAGCATCTGGTCCAAGGAGCTCGGAGCTCCCCCCTCCCTCTGTGCGGGGGCCCGGAGCCATGGAGGGTCTGTGAGGTCGGGAGGGGGTCGGGTTAGCTTTGCTTCCCTCTGTTCCCAACCTTCCTCTCTTGGCCTCTCTGGTCTCCCAGGAGCCCTCAGTCTTCCTTCTCTGAGTCTCAGACTGATAGCCAGTCTCCTCTCATCTCAAGGAAATCCTCTAAGACCTCCGCGGTGCCAAGCGGCGGCCCCAGCCAGCTCTGCCCGGACCCCACGACCTGACCTGGCTGACTCTCCCTGCCTTTCTCTGGGCTGGGACTGTGGGGGGACGCTCCTGTCCAGAGGTCTCCTGCACAGGCTGTGTGTCCAGCCCCGTCTTCCGGCTGCGGCCTTGCTAGGAGACACACAGCACCCCGCCCGGGGAGGCGGGCCTTCCTCCAGCTGTCGGCACTGCCGGGCCTTCCTCTCACCGGAGCTGGGGTGGGGGGGTCGGGGGGGCTGGTGCTCTGGCCTTGCTGCAGATGGGTTCTGGCCGCACGGCTGCCCTGGTCAGGCAGCGAACCCCTCAGGAGGGATTTTATCCTCTGAGTCAGGTCAGGGACAGAAGGGATTCTGAATCCTCTCAAGTGTGCAAGTGATTGTGCACACATGTGTGTGAGTGTGCGCCTGCTGTCTCTGGAGAGCTGGGTGAAGGAGCGTGAGCAGGTTTTTGGTGACCTGGATGGGCAGGCAGGGAGGACGGGCCTTCCACCCTGGGGGCAGTGTAGACGGCGCTGTGTCCTGCTCTGGCCCTTTGCTGCTGGTCCCTTCCACACCTGAGGTCCCTGGATGCTCACCTACCTGCTCCCTCTCCCTGGCCCTCGTCTGGGCCTGAGCACCATCCTGCAAGCCACCCCAGCCTGCTCCCACGAGGTCCCCGTGCTTTCCCAGCCCCCTCGAGCCACGTCCTGCCTTCTTCCAGGAGGATCAGGGACCATGAGCCCCTCCCTGCTCCTGCTAGGAAAGCCTTGGGAGGGTGGCCACAGTGGCCTGGTCCTCACCTGCCTGTGGTGGGCTCTGGGGTGGAGGTGGCAGCCTTGAGGTTTGGAGAGGAGGGCCTGGATGCTGCTTCAGAGGCCCAAGGCCCCAGGGATCCAGCCCGAGTTGGGGCAGATGCCCTGGGCTCCTTCTGCAGCACCTTATGATGAAGACGCAGGCATCGGGGGTGGGGCAGGAGGACCCCAGCATGGCCAGCCTGGAGGCCCCAAAACCGTCAGTGCCGCTGGGGGTGTTAGGACCTCACTCAGAACAGGTTTGTACTTGTCCCACGAAAGGACCTCGGGCCTCTGGGGGGCCTGCTCCTGGGCTCCTGGAAAGGCCCCTCTGGTCTCTTTGACTGGAGCCTGCGTCTCCCACAGGAGCAGCCCCTGAGGAGCAGCTGACTGTCTTCCTTCACGTTGCACACTGCAAGGGGATCCTGCTGCTCCGCCACCAGGGCCAGCTGGGCACCGCATGCACAGACACCTGGGGCTTCCTGGAGGCTGCGGTGGTCTGCAGGGAGCTGGGCTGTGGGGCTCCCTTGGGTGCCCCCAGGGAGGGCTCGCCTGCCCTCCATGGGGCGAGTGGTCCCGGGGGCCTCCTCCTGCCCTTCCATGGGGTGAGTAATCCAGGGGGCTCCATCTGCCCCCTCCATGGGGTGAGCGGACAGGTGGGAGGGATGGGAAGCGGTTGAGGAAAGGGGGACCCTGTGGGTGGGAGTGTCCTACCCAGTCAGGACTGTTACCCATGTTGGCGATCCTTCCCCCTGCTCTGCGCCCCTGTTCCCAGGAAGGTTCCAAGTGGCTGTGAGGAGTACTGGGGTCTCTGGGGCACAAGAGTCCCACAGTGCGGGGCTTGGGAGCCCACCAGGCCCTTTTCCTGCAGCCTTTCCTGGCTGGACCAGGAGGCGTGGCACTCATGGGGTCTGTGTGATCTACTTGTGAGTGTGATGGGTAAAGATGTGAATGTGTGAGTGCTGTGAGCCCGTGTCCATGTGTAAATGTGTGTGTATGTGTGTGTATGCATGTGTGTGCTGGATTCTTGAGCTGCCAACCACATGGCCTGGTTGGACCATGTCCTGTGGGGGCATCCCCAGCTTGCTCTGGGGATAAAGGTGGCCGTGCAGGAACCTTGGGGCTCCAGTGGGTGGGAACTCCACTAGGTCCAGGTCTGAGGACTTTGCAAACCCGAGTGCTGGCAGGTGGGCTGCTGGTGCTGCTGGGCAGCTCAGGACCGACTCAGGCAGGGGCTGCAGCCCCACTGTCGTCATGCCCCTCCTGTCCCTGCTGGAATGTGGCTGCAGCCCACCTTTGAGGGGGCCCCTCTGCCCATCCTCAGAGTGCTCTTGCTAGGGCAACACCAGGAGCTCAGAGGCCCAAGGACAGGTGGGCTGCCCCATCTGCCTTCACCTGGAGGCCTGTGTGACTCCCTCTTTCTTAAAGGAAAAGCGGACGGGGGAGGAGTGGCTTAGGAAAGCCTGATCTCAAGGAGGGTCAGGCCGGAGCCGGCCCTGGCTGGACACCTCCCGCAGTCTCTTGGCTGGTCTTCCCGCCTCCAGCCCTCCCTGAAGCGCATCCTCAGGGCCCACGTGGGGCCATGCCCTGCTGCTCTGTGGCTCTTCCACTGGAGCTGGGCTGATGTCGTCAGCCTGCCTTTCTGGACTCTTCTGGCACTGACCCAGGGCCTGTGCTGCATCTTGGCACAAACATTTCTCAAACCCCAGCAGAGCAGCTGCACCTCACCTTTGCTCCAAAGTGATCTGTGGAGTTTTCATGCCAGTCACACACGTGCACACACCCCCCTACAACATACATGCACACAACCCCCCACAACATATACACACATGCACACCCCCCACAACATACACACATGCCCACACACCCCTGCAACATATACATATGTGCACACCCCCCCAACATACACATGTGCACCCCTCAACACATACACATGTGCGCACACACTCCCACAACATATGGACATACACACACACCCCACAACATATACACACCTGCACACACATCCCCACAGCATACACATGTACACGCACCCTCACAGCATATACACATGTGCACACCCCCCAACATATGCACACATGCACACCCCCCAACATATGCACACATGCACACCCCCCCAACATATATACACGTGCACACACCCCCTACATTATACACGTGCACACCCGCCCAAGATACACACACATGCACCCCCCCAACATATACACACGCACACACACCTCTAAGCTGCTCTCCCATGGGCATCACTGCTGCCTGGCAGAGTCCCCTGAGCTCCCCCAGGCAGGGCCCTCACAGCTCTGTGCCTCTCACACCCAGGGCTTCACCCACAGCACGAACACAAGAGGGCCTTCTGTTGAACACCACACTGAGCATGCTTCTCCGCTCTGGGCATCTCCCTGCAGGGCCTGTGGAGCCCAGCCAGGCACCCCTGCCAGGATCACAGGGCACCCTGCCTGCCATCACGGCCATCACCATCCTGGCGTCACTGCCTGGCCTTGTCTTCCGTGGGCTGGTGGCCAGGGTGCTACTTGGGAAGCTGCGGGGCAGGAAGCGTCCTGGGAGTCCAGGCATCCTGGCCCTTAGGAGCGCGCTGGGGATCCAGGCCAGCGAGAAAGGAGGCCCATGCAGAAAGCAGGGGATGGCCGCACATGCGCCCCACACGGCGTGGGGCGGGCAGGGGGAGGGTGCGGAGCTGCGTCAGGAGTCCCAGAGATTCCTGTGCCTGCTGACCAGGGCTTCACCACTGAGGTCTGGGGCCAGTAACTCTCTGCTGTAGGCATCCTGGGTGCCGTGGGGTGCTGACAACCAGAAGTGTCTCCAGGCATGACCAGCTGTCTACTGGGGGCAGAGCTGCCTGGGTTGGGAACGCCAGGGTCAGAGGCAGGCTTGATAGGATGAGGAGCGTTCTTCCAAACCACCACCAGCCTGTAGGCTCTGACAAAGGAATTTCCTTATTTATGAATTTGTTTCTGTAAAAAGTCTTAAAATATAAAGATATTAGCTCGTTAGTAAGTATACGTATAATGAGTCATCTATGGAGAAGAACGCTACATGCTAAGTCCCTTCAGGCGTGTCCGACTCTGCGACCCCACGGTCTGTAGCCCACCAGGCTTCTCTGTCCATGGAATTCTCCAGGCAGGGATANTGCACACCCCCCAACATATGCACACACGCACACCCCCCCAACATATATACACGTGCACACACCCCCTACATTACACACGTGCACACCCGCCCAAGATACACACACATGCACCCCCCCAACATATACACACGCACACACACCTCTAAGCTGCTCTCCCATGGGCATCACTGCTGCCTGGCAGAGTCCCCTGAGCTCCCCCAGGCAGGGCCCTCACAGCTCTGTGCCTCTCACACCCAGGGCTTCACCCACAGCACGAACACAAGAGGGCCTTCTGTTGAACACCACACTGAGCATGCTTCTCCGCTCTGGGCATCTCCCTGCAGGGCCTGTGGAGCCCAGCCAGGCACCCCTGCCAGGATCACAGGGCACCCTGCCTGCCATCACGGCCATCACCATCCTGGCGTCACTGCCTGGCCTTGTCTTCCGTGGGCTGGTGGCCAGGGTGCTACTTGGGAAGCTGCGGGGCAGGAAGCGTCCTGGGAGTCCAGGCATCCTGGCCCTTAGGAGCGCGCTGGGGATCCAGGCCAGCGAGAAAGGAGGCCCATGCAGAAAGCAGGGGATGGCCGCACATGCGCCCCACACGGCGTGGGGCGGGCAGGGGGAGGGTGCGGAGCTGCGTCAGGAGTCCCAGAGATTCCTGTGCCTGCTGACCAGGGCTTCACCACTGAGGTCTGGGGCCAGTAACTCTCTGCTGTAGGCATCCTGGGTGCCGTGGGGTGCTGACAACCAGAAGTGTCTCCAGGCATGACCAGCTGTCTACTGGGGGCAGAGCTGCCTGGGTTGGGAACGCCAGGGTCAGAGGCAGGCTTGATAGGATGAGGAGCGTTCTTCCAAACCACCACCAGCCTGTAGGCTCTGACAAAGGAATTTCCTTATTTATGAATTTGTTTCTGTAAAAAGTCTTAAAATATAAAGATATTAGCTCGTTAGTAAGTATACGTGTAATGAGTCATCTATGGAGAAGAATGCTACATGCTAAGTCCCTTCAGGCGTGTCCGACTCTGCGACCCCACGGTCTGTAGCCCACCAGGCTTCTCTGTCCATGGAATTCTCCAGGCAGGGATACTGCAGTGGGTTGCCATTTCTTCCTCCATAGAATACTACATAGGAAAAATAAATTTTAGCAAGACTGTAACGTGGGGAAGGTTTTGCTAACCTGGAGCCTGAGTGGTGACTCAGCTCACTCAGTAATCATGACTCTTGTCAGCCCGTCAGCGGCAGCCCCTCGTGTTGCATTCACCCTCTATTCACTGATGAGTTCACTCATCTAAAACTGTTCACTTTTGAGACTTTCAGTGGCAGCATTGGAGGATGATTCAGGCAGTTTTGTTATACTTCAAGTGTTTGCATCCTTGTGATAGGAGTTCTCCTTTGTGTTTCAACTGTTATCCTTATCCTTGTTCATTTCATGAATTTGCATTTACGTGTAGTTTAAGGAACAGTATTCATTATAGAGAATGGACTACAAAAAACAGGTAGAACGTTGCCTGACTGTTGTGTTAGGAGGCCGGGGGCTAGAGGTGATGTGAAGCCTCCTGTTAGCAGCTGTAAGGGCTCAGCTGGACATAGCCCCTCAGGACGTGTCCCTGTCTCTCAGGCTCTGATGGGAGGTGCACAAGGGTGTGATGTCAGGTCTGACATGTCTCAGCCCCTGTTCAGGTCATTGGCAGAATCAGAGCACCCTGGGTCCAACCTGAGATGCATTAAACTAAGGGTGTGGGGTTGAGTCCCAGCCCAGCCCCTCCAGAGCCCTGCGGCTCCCTCACCCTCACAGCGCCATTGTAGAGTTAAGTCAGACCGTGTTCAGATGTGCAGGCGATCAGTGGGTGAGGTGTTATTACCGGTCCTTCACTATAACTGCTGATGACTCTGATATGATGACAGTGCCAGCTCTCACCAGCCTTTGTAACTGACCGACAGTCTCAGGGAGAGATTCTCAGAGTGTGATTATTTGGAACTTGTACCCTAGCGCTGTCGTGGACACTTTCAGAGACTTATCAAGAAGTAGGTAAATGCTTAGAAAGGAAATTGTTACTTAATCGCTGACCTTACAAGTTGTCCAGCAAGTTAATAAAAATATAACCATCAGCACTGGGAATCCTTTTACATTTAAGGACAGAAGGGTGGAGGCAGGCAAATTCCTGTTGCAAATCTGATATCGAAGCAAGAGGTAGTTTTATTTATTGCTGTCTGGGTTTAGACTGATGCTCCCAAAGACAAACAGTAAGGGTTGTATGTTGGTTGTGCAAGCCCCCTGCCACAGATCTGACCTGGACTCCACATTGTCGCCCTGAACCCATCGCTCTGAGTTGTCTGACCCTATGTGGGCACCCAGTTGCCTTTGCAGACTCATGGGTGCAGAGAGCTGCTGGCCCGGGATGTGACCGGGGTCCACAGCTCCATCGGAGCAAGAGCTGCAGCTGTGAAGGGGCTGCTGAGGACACTGAGAGCCCCCGGCCTGGGATAGAGGGGCCGGGACAGATAGGGGCCTGGGATACAGAGGGGCCTGGGATAGAGGGGCCAGGACAGATAGGGGCCTGGGATAGAGGGGCCTGGGATAGAGAGGGGCCTGGGATAGAGAGGAGCCAGGAGAGATAGGGGCCTGGGATAGAGGGGACTGGGATAGAGGGGCCTGGGATAGAGGGGCCTGGGATAGAGGGGCATGGGATGGGCCTGGGATAGAGGGGCCTGGGATAGAAGGGCCTGGGATAGAGGGGCCGGGACAGATAGGGGCCTGGGATAGATAGGGGCCTGGGATAGAGAGGGGCCTGGGATAGAGGGGCCAGGACAGATAGGGGCCTGGGATAGAGGGGCCTGGGATAGAGGGGCCTGGGATAGAGGGGCCAGGACAGGGAAAGTACAGGGTGAAGGGAGGTGACGACACGGTGAGCGCCCGGCCTGGGACAGGTGTTCTTAGCTCCAGGGCGCCAAGGCTGGGATTGGAGACTGATTCGAGCGCACTGTTACCGCAAACGCCCACCCTAATCATGAGGCGGCCCTGGCAGGTCGGGCTGCTCCCCACTCGTACAGTGGCTGCTTTGCTTTCTCCAGGGCCTCCCAGGGCGGAGGCTCTCAGTGTGTCCTTTGCAGAATTGCAAGGGCGTGAGGAAGTCTCTGAGGTCATCTATGAGCAGATCCTTGAGGAACGGGTGGACTCACGTGGTGCACACCTGAGGCCTGCGACCTCCCTGACTGGCGAGTGTGTGGGCCCGCACCTCTGCTGTAGGCTGCCGTCAGCATGGGGAGGCAGAGCCACCACGCCCTCCGCACAGCCCTCTGCCACTTCTGATGAGACTAATGTCCATGATGCAGCCGGTGGGCAGGGCTTGTCATGAGCACATGGGGCGCAAGAGTCTGCCCGGTGCTGGCAGCCTGGCCGTATGTAAAGGCTGCCAGAGGACAAGGTCTCTGGGGTCAGACAAGGACATGTGCTGAGCAGAGTTAAAGTACAGAGATGTGATGGGGTGGGTCCTGCCTCAGCCCCCAGGTGACATTAGGTTAGGCCCTCAGGGGCGGGTGGGGACCAATTTGCCAGAAGCAGGGAGGAGCCTTGTGCTCCCAGGGTGGCAGGAGGTCTGTGGGGGGACAGCAGCAGGGCCAGGCTCTAGGACTCATGGACACACACGTGTGCACCCCTCCCCGTGCCCGTGCACTGTTTGCTGGCTGCACGCCCTCTTAGCTGTCCTGGGTTCCCTGAGGCCCCTTTGCCCTTAGGAGACCCAGCCAAGCCAGCCAGTCTCCTGGCCCATGAGGAGGAGTGATAGAAGGTGCCAACAGGTCAACAGATCTTGACCCATCCTTGGGATCCCACACACTCTGCTCTGGTGGTTAAGGGTTGGGGGGCAGAGCATACCTGGAATCAACCCAGGGGAGTTAAGCGCCTGAACTGAGGCTCCTGGGGGGGTCAGAGCAGCCCAGCTCAGGGCCCACTGCCGGGATGCACTGGGGCCCGGGGCCAGGAGAGCTGGTGAGCAGTCATCACAAGCTGGGCAGCCCTCCCTTACTCTCTCCCTCCGGGGCATGGCCTGGACTCCTCCAACGAGTCTTTTGGACAAACTGGACCGGGGTGTCCTGGGCAACCGCCCCGTGCCTCTGGGTGGGCCCTGCCCAGGCACAGAGCGTGGGAGCCCCTGGTACTGATGACCCTGGTAACCCACGCTTCCTCTGGCCCTCAGGTGGCCTGCCCGCAGAGGAAACGCCTGTCAAGCTGCAGGGAAGTGGCTCCCCACAGGTGGGGCAGGAGCCCCACTTGCAGGCGTCCTCGGGGTCCAGCTACGACGATGTGGGTGCGGCGTGCACGGGGCTGTGAGCCCAGCGCTCCTCCACCGGCTTTTCTGCCCTGGGGTGCTTCCAGGGTGAGCCTCAGTTTTCCTAGTTTTGACAGATTTGTCTTTGGACGCTTCCTTAACAATCCCCTCCTCTCCTGATGTTAATAAACCCCCCTCGATTTAATAAGAGTCCCACCTTGCGCTCGTGGGAATGGGTTCATTAACCACAGAGTCCCTGGACAGTGCAGATGCCCAGTCCACGCCTCTGCCGGTTCCCATCCAGCAGAGACGGGTGCCAGGCCTGGGGGTCTCGCCCCCACTGCCTCCCCTCTGAGCGGGCGGGCTGGGTCCCGGACGCTGGCGGCGCCCCTGCTCAAGCTGTGCCGCTCTTGGGGGCCCTGCTCCCTTCCGACCCTTGGGCGGAGCTTTGTTCCCAGCACACGTGATTTGTGAGGAGTGGGGGTCCGCTTTTTCCCACTGCCCTGATAGTTCTCCATTTTCAGGCGACTTTTATTTTTAATTGCAGGATCATTATTTTTCAATATTATGATGGTTTCTACTCAGGGAACATTTTTATTCTTACAAACAAGATATTCTTTGTGGAGGATGTGTGAGGAGGCATCAGANATTTATTTATTTATTGGCCACGCTGTGCGGCATGTGGGATCTTACTTCCCTGATCGGGGATTGAACCTGGGCCCCCTGCATTGCAAGCCCAGAGTCCTAACCACCAGACCACCAGGGAAGCCCCCAACGACTTTTATTTTTAATTGCAGGATCATTATTTTTCAATATTATGATGGTTTCTACTCAGGGAACATTTTTATTCTTACAAACAAGATATTCTTTGTGGAGGATGTGTGAGGAGGCATCAGAAGAAAGAAGTGTTCACCCTGTGGTCAGACTTGCTAACGACTGTCTCCTTAAAAATGCGTATGAGGACTTCCCCGGTGGCTCATGGTAAAGAGTCCGTGGGTTCCGTCCCCCATCTGGGAGGCGCCCACTCCCACGTGCTGAGGAGCAGCCAGGCCTGTGTGCCACAACCATGGAGCCTGCGCTCAGGGGCTTGGGAACCGCAGCTGCTGGAGGCCGTGCGCCCTGGACACGCACTCGGCAGCAGGAGGGGCCCCTGCAGTGCAAGGCTCGTGCCACCGCTAGAGAAAAGCCCTGCTCTGGCAACCGAGACTCCGCTTAGCCCCAGAGAGCTAACTGAACAGATGAAGTGTGAAAATAATAAGACATGTCTAGAAAGACACGCAGAGCACTGAGGCATATTCCTGTCTCCAGTCTGTGCCGGGAGGGTGCAGACAGTGGAATGCCAGGGGGGAGGCAGGCTGAAGCCTGTAGTGAGGTGACTGGGCCCCACCTGGCCCAGAGTGGACAGCTTTCACACACCTAGGCCTCAAAGGTGTGCCAGCACTGTGAACACACGTGCACACACACGTGTGCTGCACACTTGGGGCCCTGCCTCCACCAGGTTCCAGGCCAGGCCTACACGCTCTTGCCCCCAGGCCCTCGGCGGGACCCCCTCCTCCATGACACGGTTTCTCAGGTAATAGGCCTGCTGTTTGGTTTCCCTTGGCTCTGGCCCTCTTCCATGCCTCAGCTCCTTTTTCTCTGGAGGGAGGGGAATGCTTTTATTGGGACCATGTGGCCTCAGCTGAGGCCAGCTCCTGGGTGTGCGTGGCTGAGTGTAGGGAAAGATGGCAGGGGTCAGTCTTTCGCCCCACGCCCTCTTGCTCTCGCCCCACGTTTTGTGAATGATGCTTATTTGACAGCTGAGGTCGCTCACAGCACTGCACATGCGTCACCAGGCACTTGCTTGGCCACAGGCTACTTTTGTTCTGAAAGCACATATCATTTCCACCTGGAAAACCCTGGCAGGTGTATGGTGTTGTGTTAAATTCTGTCTGCTGTTAATGGCTGCTGCGCCAGCCAGGAGAGAATGAACGTGTCTGCAGCTCCTACGGCTCCTCGCATTTTCTCCCCGCCTTTTAGCTTGTCCCTTGCTTTAGTGAACAGGGGTTTAGTGAACAGTGCACACAGTGAGATGCGGCGAGACAGTTGGTGTAGCCCACAGGATACCCAGCAGGCAGAAGAGCCTGAGGCTTCACTGGATGGAGGAAGCCAGGAGCGGCTGCAATCCTCTCGGAGTGGGCTCCAGTGGAAGACAGAAAGGCGACGGGCGGGTCACTGGCTAGCACTGAAAGTCGTTAGGGGCAGTGAGTTCCCGTTTGCTTGAACAAGGTGGTATGGACTGCTTCTGGTGTCCTGGGTGGGTTTTCCTGACTGCCCTGAAGGCGAATGTGGATTGCGCCCTACGCGATGCGGTGTTGGTGTGCGGTGTGCAGAGACGCTTGGAAGAGCTGGAGCAACGTACATTGGAGTTAGAGCAAGAACCCAGCACCTCTGACAGTGAGACCGTAAGTGACGGTGATGATGAACGATGTGAGACTAAGGATGATGGTGATGAACGCTGAGGAACTGCAGGTCTCCACCTGGCAGCGAGCCCCGTTGTGCAGCAGGTAGGAAGCATGAGTAGCCTATGGCCTGGGGGGACATCCTCAAGGGGCTCCCAGTGCGACTGGGTTCACGACGTATCAACCATATACTCGGGTGGAGTTTGTCGACTTGAATAAGCAGTTTTGGCAAAAGCAAGAGGAGACCTTGGCAGTTTGGCTTTTGCAACTCTGGGATATGGGGGTGGGCCTGGCACCTATGGTTTCGTGTATCCTTACTGAGATAAGGCCAGGAACGGCGAGCGAGATGCTATTTTGAAAGTGTGAAGATCCTGAAGGGGGCCCGAGCTGGCAGAGGTCCCATCTGGGTGACCCACATGCACTTGTGGGCTGATTTGTGCAAGGACAGACTTCGCCACGGAAGACAGAGGTGCTCCCTGTGCGGCGGGTGGCTCTTCAGCCCTGGAGGGGGAGGGCTGCGGCGTGAGCCCGGGTGGCGCCCGGCGTGGGGCTTTGCTGTGTGTTGGGAAGGTAGCTGCAGGCTGTTGTTGCTTCTGCTGCTGCTGCTGCAGGACGTGGGTTCGGAGGTCAGTGTTACTCGCCATGGGAGCATAGCAGAAGATGGGCTGCACGCAGATCGTGAGACAAGAAGCCCCTGAGGGTGTGCAATGTAGGGGATGAGCAAACTAGCCCAGACGGCTGCGGCCAGGCGGTCTAACCCGGTGTCCTCTGACCTCACCCCACGTTTTGTAAATAACGCTTACGTAGCCACTGCCGTCACTCAGCACTGCACATGCGTGTCACGAGGTACTTGCTTGGCCACGGCTGCTTCTGCTCTGTCCATACCTTCCCCTTGGAAAGGCCTGGGGGGGTGTGTTGTGTCATGCTGTGTCTGCTGCTGCAGCGGCCGCACCAGCCAGGAGAGAACGGATGCGTCTGCAGCCCCTGAGCGCCTCACATTTCTTCCAGCCTCTTAGTGCGCCCCTTGCCTATACAGGCTCAGCGAACAGTGCTCACAGAGACACAGGGAGCCAGTGTGTGTGTGTGTGTGTTTGGGGAACGGTCCTTGTATTTGCCCTCCTTTTCTTACAGAAAGTAAAGAAAAACACTCGTGAATACTTAGCGTAGGAGCAGTTCATCAGCTTTCAGAGGTCAGAGCTCATTAGGTTATGGAAGCTTCATTTCTGTTGTATTTCATGAATTGTTTCACGCTTCATTTTACCCATGTTATCCTTCTCAGTGTCCTTTAGACGAGTGCTTTTTATAGGCACGGCACACCCCCCACCCCTGTGGCAACTTGGCTGTGAGGCTTCTCAGACATCTCCTGAGTCCTGCTGGGTTCTCCTCAGCTTCATCCCAAGCTCCTGGTTCATCTTCCCCATCACCCTTTTGGTAACCAGAAGTTTGTTTTCAATATCTACAAGTCTGCTTCTGTTCATTTGTATTTTTTTTAAAATTAGATTTCTCATATGAGTGATACCATATGATATTTGTCTTTGTCTGATAATCTCTAGGTTCAACCATGTTGCTGTGAATAGCACATTTCGTTCCTTTTTATGGCTGAGTAATATTTCATTGTATACATATATACCACATCTTCTTTATCTTTTCCTCTGTTGATGGACATTTGATTCCATGTCCTGACACGTCAATAGTGCTGCGGTGAACATAGGGGTGCATGTGTCCTTTTGAATTATGGTTTTCACAGGGTATGTACCCATTAGCAGGACTGCTGACTCACATAGTAGTTGTATTTCTAGTTTTTTAAGGAATCCCCATACTGTTATCCAGGGGCTTCCCTGGTGGCTCACGGTAAAGAATCTGCCTGCAATGCAGGAGACAGGAGACGTGGGTGAGTGCAGCCATGAAATTAAAAGACACTTGCTCCTTGGAAGAAAAGCTATGACCAACCTAGACAGCATATTAAAAAGCAGAGACATTACTCTGCCAACAAAGGTCCATCTAGTCAAAGCTATGGTTTTTCCAGTAGTCACGTTTGGATATGAGAGTTCAGCCATAAAGCTGAGTGCTGAAGAATTGATGCTTTTGAACTGGGGTGTTGGAGAAGACTCTTGAGAGTCCCTTGGACTGCAAGGAGATCCAACCAGTCAATTGTAAAGGAAATCAGTCCTGAATATTTATTGGAAGGACTGATGCTGAACCCCCAATACTTTGGCCACCTGATGTGAAGAACTGACTCATTTGAGAAAAACCTGATGCTGGGAAAGATAGAAGGTGAGAGGAGAAGGGGACGAGAGAGGATGAGATGGTTGGATGACATGAGTTTGAGCAAGCTCCAGGAGTTGGTGATGGACAGCAAAGCCTGGCGTGCCAAAGTCCATGGGGTTGCAAAGAGTTGGACACAACTGAGCAACTGAACTGAACTGTGTTGTAGGAGTTTTTAAAAATATATATTTTGTATATTGCAATACCTTATTGGATATATGCTTTGAAAATATGTTTTCCCATCCAGCAGGCTGCTTTTTCCTTTTGTTGATGGTTTCTTTTGCTGTGCAGAATCTTTTTAGTTTGACGTAGTCTCACTTGTTTATTTTTGCTCTTGTTGCCTCTTGGCGACACATCCAAAAAACGATTGTCAAGACTGAAGTCACGGAGTTTTCAGCCCATGTTGTCTTCTAGAAACTCCGTGGGTTTTGATCTTATATTCAAGTCTTTAATGTATTTTGAGTTACTTTTTGCATATGGTGTAAAGTAGTTTTATTCCTTTGCATGTGGCTGCCTAGTTTTCCAATACTATTTATCAAAGAGACTGTCCTTTCCTCATTATATATTCTTGGATCCTTTGTCATAAATTAATTGACCATTTTGTGTGAGCTTATTTCTGGGCTCGCTATTTGGTTCCACTGACATTTATCCTTGTCTTTGTGCCAATACCATACTCTCTTGATTGCTATGTGTTGGNGGAGGATGGAGACATAAACCCCTGTGCTGAGTCAGTCTACAGCCACCCTGGGTTAGAGGCTGCCCCCTTTCTGAAAACACAGGATGGAGAATGGAGACAAAAACCCCTGTGCTGAGTCAGGGTGAGTGAGTGTGTCCTTGATTAGATCAAAACTAGGAATTGGAGCTATCCAGGCAAGATCAGCAGGATGGGTCTCAGAAGACCTGCTGGGCACTCGCCAGCGATTCCATACTGAACGTCCTCGGGGACTGATGTCCCCAGTGGGGACAATCAGTGCTTTGTAGGAGCAGGGAGGCCTGCAGCCACTGGTTGGCACTAGCCAAGGGGTGTAGTTTGCCCAGGGCAGGGCATCCTCCCTCTCCCCCTCATGTCAAGTAATTGTCAAGAGGAGTTGTAGCCATGACTGGGTGAAATCCACACTCGATGGTGGTGTGAGGAAGGCAGCTGTGGCAGAGCAGACACGGAGGGCAAGGTCGCCAGTGGCACGTGGCCATTAGCCCTCGAAGATGCTGAAATCTGGAGACGACCAGTAAGAGCCCTGGGCCAGTGACCAACTGATAAGGGTTAGCTGTGACTTCTTTGTGCTGCCTTCTTGGGATGGGAGGTCAGTGTCTGCCCTCAGCAGAAACGATGGGCCAGGCTGTTGGCTGACTGGGTGCCACCACGCCCTCACTGTCTGATATGTCAGCTCTGTACATCCTGCAGCTGTTCATGCTGCTGCTGCGAGTCAACCGTCCCTGGAGGGACACTTCTGAGTGCCAGTCCATGTTCCAGCAGCTTCCAAGGATGACCTCAGTTCTTACTTGGTGGTGATTAGATCTGTTCCCGAGGTGCTGGTCAGCTTCTCCAGAGAGTCCTGAATCCATGGTAGGTT
The DNA here is from genome assembly GCA_006410735.1 of Raphicerus campestris. Classification (NCBI taxonomy): domain Eukaryota; kingdom Metazoa; phylum Chordata; class Mammalia; order Artiodactyla; family Bovidae; genus Raphicerus; species Raphicerus campestris. Next base: position 108,206 of record SJYW01015596.1, on the reverse strand, counting down.
TCGCCTGGTGAAGGAGAGCAGAGTCTGTGCTAATTGGCCCCTCAGGGCCCTTGAGCATGAACTGTGAGTCATNGGACTGATGTCCCCAGTGGGGACAATCAGTGCTTTGTAGGAGCAGGGAGGCCTGCAGCCACTGGTTGGCACTAGCCAAGGGGTGTAGTTTGCCCAGGGCAGGGCATCCTCCCTCTCCCCCTCATGTCAAGTAATTGTCAAGAGGAGTTGTAGCCATGACTGGGTGAAATCCACACTCGATGGTGGTGTGAGGAAGGCAGCTGTGGCAGAGCAGACACGGAGGGCAAGGTCGCCAGTGGCACGTGGCCATTAGCCCTCGAAGATGCTGAAATCTGGAGACGACCAGTAAGAGCCCTGGGCCAGTGACCAACTGATAAGGGTTAGCTGTGACTTCTTTGTGCTGCCTTCTTGGGATGGGAGGTCAGTGTCTGCCCTCAGCAGAAACGATGGGCCAGGCTGTTGGCTGACTGGGTGCCACCACGCCCTCACTGTCTGATATGTCAGCTCTGTACATCCTGCAGCTGTTCATGCTGCTGCTGCGAGTCAACCGTCCCTGGAGGGACACTTCTGAGTGCCAGTCCATGTTCCAGCAGCTTCCAAGGATGACCTCAGTTCTTACTTGGTGGTGATTAGATCTGTTCCCGAGGTGCTGGTCAGCTTCTCCAGAGAGTCCTGAATCCATGGTAGGTTTCGCCTGGTGAAGGAGAGCAGAGTCTGTGCTAATTGGCCCCTCAGGGCCCTTGAGCATGAACTGTGAGTCATGTCTCTGCCAACCTTAGACAATATAGGGCTTCTCTGGGCATACAGACAATATAGGCCCTATATGGTCACACACTTCTGACCCTACTCTTTACACCAGGTGGATCCACTGCGTTTTTTTCCTTTTAACTGTTTCTGTCTCCTAATGATTCCTGAGAATTCTTCAAAGTTTTTTTCTTAGGACAGAGAAGGAAGTTTCTTGAGAGAATACCAGAAAGATATTTTCTATATTTTGTAAGCACATACTATAACTGAATGTGCATTGTATCATCATGTGTCAGATGAAAAACAGTGTTCTGATTTGGGTGGATGATTATATTTTCCTGTGACTAAGAGTCGTGAGACCATGTTGGGGGTCATATTTGAGAAAGTTCAGTAAAAAGAATTGATAATGTGTACAAAATATGGTCTAAAACCCCTCTCTCTCTTCCTTTGTCTTTTCCTCTCTCCTTTCTTATAAGAGATGGTTGGCTGAAGAAATGGTCACCACTCTCGACACCAGTGAACACACCCCAGGTGGTGGTCTGGGTGTCATTCCTGGACCTCTCCGCACAGGGGCCTGTCTCTGTAGAGTTTAGTGGAAGCCCTGGCCTCCAGACACTGGCTTTAAAGCAGTCGGGCACAGGATGGGCGCCGGGAGCCCAGGTCCAGGCCAACAGCATGAAGTAGTTTGTTGGCCGCCAGCTTCAAGCAGACAACCTTCCTTCCTGATTAAAGTGCTGTGGTCTAAGCGGTGAAGTGCTTTCAGGCAGCGCTGGTCTGGAATCGGCACAGCCACACGCACGCTCAGCTCTGAGAGCCAGGACATCTGCAGGTGCATCTCCGTTTGGAAGCTGGCGTGCGTGGGCCTGAGTGCCCACCACTCAGGATTATCTGGGGAGGTTTGTTGATTCAGGTGAAGCGTTTTGGTGGTGACTTGTCTGATTTGGTGGCAGGTGGGCGAGGGGGGGTTCCCTGTTGTGGGCAGCAGAGAGTCTGGAGTTGAATCAGGGTCCAGTCCCATCCGGACGCCTAGCTTTCCAGTGACCACTCGCAAGTCACTGGACAGTGGTGTGAGGACCCTTGGTTGACCTCTGTCAGTACTGACTGGATGTAGCGAGTTCAGGAGAATGGGGATTTGGGAAAGAGGTTCTTTCCAATAGCAGGTTTTCTCGCTGTTCCTCCTCTGTTCCCAGACACTGTCTGAGCGTATGAGTGGCTGTAAATACAGATTTTCAAATAGGAGACAGAGGTCAGAACCCTCCTCCCCAGGGTTCCCCTGGAAGTCCACCCCAATCCCACCCCTCATGTGCTCCATGAGGGCTAGGGAAGCACAGTCCTTGCATACTGACCAGGAATCAGAGCTTGGGAATTTCTGTGAATGGCTATCTCAGTCCTGCACCGGCTGAGAGGGGTGGGGATTGAGCTTCTCCACACCTCAGGGGGCAGTCGCTCTCACTGAAAGTTCCCAGAATTATCCTAGAATTATCCCATGATCCTGATAATTATTCCACAATTATCAGGAGCACAAAGCTCCATTTTTATTACCAAAATAAAGTTTTAAAATCCTCTTTCTAAGTAGGTCATGCACACAATTCCAAGTGGGAGCACTCAGAACAAGTTCAAACTCTTTCTCTACAGCCTGAGTTAGAACAGCGCCCACGGTCTCAGAGGGACCATGCTGGCACCCTCCAGGGCTGTGATGAACCAGACGCTGGTCACCGAGTTCTTCATTGTGGGGTTCTCAGAAACACCTGGGCTGCGAACGCTGCTCTTTTTCGCCTTCCTGCTCCTGTACACAGTGGCCCTCTCTGGAAACCTGCTCATCGTGGTGGTCATCAGCTCCAGTCCAGCCCTGCACATGTACTTGTTCCCGGTCAGCCTGGCCGTGGTGGACATTCTCTGCACGTCCACGATCCTACCTGAGCTTCTGGTAGGCATGGTGGCCAGCAAGACATCTCCTATGGGGGCTGCATGGCCCAGCTCTTCTTCACGTGGTCCCTGGGGGCCGAGCTGCTGCTCTTCTTGGCCATGGCCTGTGACTGCTACGTGGCCATCTGCTGGCCGCTGCGCTACGGCGCCCTCATGGGCCCCCAGGCGTGCGCGTTCTTGGCGGGGGTGGTGTGGACAGTCAGCCTGATCAACACCAGCGTGCACACGAGTCTCTTGCTTCGCCTGCCCTTCTGCTGCTCCAACGTGGTGGAGCACTTCTTCTGTGAGATCCCCCCTCTGCAGAAGCTCTCCTGCGCCCCGACCCAGCTGAATGAAACCATGGCCTTCACGGCAGACATCGTCCTGGCGGGGGGGAGCTTCTCGCTGATCACGCTGTCCTACGGCTGCAGCATCGCCAGCACCCTGCGCATGCGCTCGGCAGGGGGCAGGCGGCGCGCCTTCTCCACCTGCTCCTCCCACCTCCTGGTGGTCGCCCTGTGCTACTCCACCGTCGTCTACACTTACATCCGCCCCGCGTCCAGCTACTCGCTGGACAAGGACAAGCTAGCATCAGTGATCTACACTTCCGTGGCCCCCTCCCCGAACCCCCTCATCTACTAGCTGAGAAACATGGAGGTCAAAGCGGCACTCAGGAGGCTTCTGTCCTGCTGCTGAGCTCGCGCCCAGCAAGGTCCTCGTGCCTGGAGGGCGGGGCCCAGTGTGGCTTTCCCTAAACTGGGGCAGGGTTGTTGTCTGGAAGCCCCATCCTGCCTCCTAAGGTCTCACCCTACTGTACTGTATAGTGAGACCATGGGACCCACTCTGGGCATCTCTCTTCCACTTTCAGGAAGCCCCTTAACCTCCCAGACTCACCCTGTCCTTCTCTGGTGGATCCTGGGATGACCAATGCCAGCTTCATGACCCAGGAAGCACATAGTAGATCACCAGCTGCGCCTGGTCCTTTCTTCAGCCCTTCTAGCAACTTCTTCCCAAGATGCCCACATCTTTGTTTTCCAACAAGCCTGCATCTTGCTGCAGCCCTTTTTTGGGCTTCTGCATTCACAATGGGTGGCCTTTGCCTTAGTCACAGGGGGATCTGAGCAGGGATGAGAGGGATTAAGGTAGGATAGGTTAATCCTATTCTACTTTAGGATACGATTTACAGTGGTGGTGGGGAACGGATTTCAGGAGGATAGGTTCCCCCTGATAGCAAAGTTCCAGGAGTGGTCTTTTTAAATGTGAGTGCTTTTCAGGATAATACTTTGGCAAGGGTTTTTCAAGTCTATGATGTAAAGATGTTACTGGCATCAGTATGGAAAGTGGCCAGGCTGTTTCCTTTTTTTCCCCATCCACCACAAACTCAGCTGTCCTCCCCTTCAGAACCGGGCTGCAGGAAGATTGGGCTCAGGAGGGTTTGAGACCCAGGGAGATGCTGGAGAAGAGGGGCTCTTCATGGGTGAGCCCTTTCTGTTCCCTTGTGATTTAGCTTCACAGGGCTGGGGGGAGGGGCGTGGGGAACCTGTGCGGCTTGAAGGGACGGGGACAGAGGCCCCTTTGAGGGAGGGTGCTCCTGGTTCCCTGGGGGCTGTCTCCTCTGAGCAAGTCTTGCCCTGCTATGGTGCTTGTCTGTCTCCTGAAGACTAAACACTTTGAGGACAATGACAAGGTCCACCTTCTTACACTTGAACCAGTGTTTGTTCCTCTAAACTGGCTCATTCTGGAAGCAGTGTGCACCATGTATGAGGCAGGCACCCTGTAAATAGCACTGACTGCAGAAAGAATGAATGATACAGGGCTGGTTTCTACCAAGGAGAGCATTAGACAGTTTTGCAAAACTCGGTAGAGGCACGTTTGTGGCGTGGTTAGTTAGTGAATGATGACCTCATGCGAAGCGTTGACTCATTGAAAAGACTGATGCTGGGAGGGATTGGGGGCAGGAGGAGAAGGGGACGACCGAGGATGAGATGGCTGGATGGCATCACAGACTCGATGGACATGAGTTTGAGTGAACTCCAGGAGTTGGTGATGGACAGGGAGGCCTGGCGTGCTGCGATTCATGGGGTCGCAAAGAGTCAGACACGACTGAGCGACTGAACTGAACCGCACTGAATCAGAAATAAGCTTCACGGCTGTGAGATTTANGGAGGATGGAGACATAAACCCCTGTGCTGAGTCAGTCTACAGCCACCCTGGGTTAGAGGCTGCCCCCTTTCTGAAAACACAGGATGGAGGATGGAGACAAAAACCCCTGTGCTGAGTCAGGGTGAGTGAGTGTGTCCTTGATTAGATCAAAACTAGGAATTGGAGCTATCCAGGCAAGATCAGCAGGATGGGTCTCAGAAGACCTGCTGGGCACTCGCCAGCGATTCCATACTGAACGTCCTCGGGGACTGATGTCCCCAGTGGGGACAATCAGTGCTTTGTAGGAGCAGGGAGGCCTGCAGCCACTGGTTGGCACTAGCCAAGGGGTGTAGTTTGCCCAGGGCAGGGCATCCTCCCTCTCCCCCTCATGTCAAGTAATTGTCAAGAGGAGTTGTAGCCATGACTGGGTGAAATCCACACTCGATGGTGGTGTGAGGAAGGCAGCTGTGGCAGAGCAGACACGGAGGGCAAGGTCGCCAGTGGCACGTGGCCATTAGCCCTCGAAGATGCTGAAATCTGGAGACGACCAGTAAGAGCCCTGGGCCAGTGACCAACTGATAAGGGTTAGCTGTGACTTCTTTGTGCTGCCTTCTTGGGATGGGAGGTCAGTGTCTGCCCTCAGCAGAAACGATGGGCCAGGCTGTTGGCTGACTGGGTGCCACCACGCCCTCACTGTCTGATATGTCAGCTCTGTACATCCTGCAGCTGTTCATGCTGCTGCTGCGAGTCAACCGTCCCTGGAGGGACACTTCTGAGTGCCAGTCCATGTTCCAGCAGCTTCCAAGGATGACCTCAGTTCTTACTTGGTGGTGATTAGATCTGTCCCCGAGGTGCTGGTCAGCTTCTCCAGAGAGTCCTGAATCCATGGTATGGTAGGTTTCGCCTGGTGAAGGAGAGCAGAGTCTGTGCTAATTGGCCCCTCAGGGCCCTTGAGCATGAACTGTGAGTCATGTCTCTGCCAACCTTAGACAATATAGGGCTTCTCTGGGCATACAGACAATATAGGCCCTATATGGTCACACACTTCTGACCCTACTCTTTACACCAGGTGGATCCACTGCGTTTTTTTCCTTTTAACTGTTTCTGTCTCCTAATGATTCCTGAGAATTCTTCAAAGTTTTTTTCTTAGGACAGAGAAGGAAGTTTCTTGAGAGAATACCAGAAAGATATTTTCTATATTTTGTAAGCACATACTATAACTGAATGTGCATTGTATCATCATGTGTCAGATGAAAAACTGTTCTGATTTGGGTGGATGATTATATTTTCCTGTGACTAAGAGTCGTGAGACCATGTTGGGGGTCATATTTGAGAAAGTTCAGTGAAAAGAATTGATAATGTGTACAAAATATGGTCTAAAACCCCTCTCTCTCTTCCTTTGTCTTTTCCTCTCTCCTTTCTTATAAGAGATGGTTGGCTGAAGAAACGGTCACCACTCTCGACACCAGTGAACACACCCCAGGTGGTGGTCTGGGTGTCATTCCTGGACCTCTCCGCACAGGGGCCTGTCTCTGTAGAGTTTAGTGGAAGCCCTGGCCTCCAGACACTGGCTTTAAAGCAGTCGGGCACAGGATGGGCGCCGGGAGCCCAGGTCCAGGCCAACAGCATGAAGTAGTTTGTTGGCCGCCAGCTTCAAGCAGACAACCTTCCTTCCTGATTAAAGTGCTGTGGTCTAAGCGGTGAAGTGCTTTCAGGCAGCGCTGGTCTGGAATCGGCACAGCCACACGCACGCTCAGCTCTGAGAGCCAGGACATCTGCAGGTGCATCTCCGTTTGGAAGCTGGCGTGCGTGGGCCTGAGTGCCCACCACTCAGGATTATCTGGGGAGGTTTGTTGATTCAGGTGAAGCGTTTTGGTGGTGACTTGTCTGATTTGGTGGCAGGTGGGCGAGGGGGGGTTCCCTGTTGTGGGCAGCAGAGAGTCTGGAGTTGAATCAGGGTCCAGTCCCATCCGGACGCCTAGCTTTCCAGTGACCACTCGCAAGTCACTGGACAGTGGTGTGAGGACCCTTGGTTGACCTCTGTCAGTACTGACTGGATGTAGCGAGTTCAGGAGAATGGGGATTTGGGAAAGAGGTTCTTTCCAATAGCAGGTTTTCTCGCTGTTCCTCCTCTGTTCCCAGACACTGTCTGAGCGTATGAGTGGCTGTAAATACAGATTTTCAAATAGGAGACAGAGGTCAGAACCCTCCTCCCCAGGGTTCCCCTGGAAGTCCACCCCAATCCCACCCCTCATGTGCTCCATGAGGGCTAGGGAAGCACAGTCCTTGCATACTGACCAGGAATCAGAGCTTGGGAATTTCTGTGAATGGCTATCTCAGTCCTGCACCGGCTGAGAGGGGTGGGGATTGAGCTTCTCCACACCTCAGGGGGCAGTCGCTCTCACTGAAAGTTCCCAGAATTATCCTAGAATTATCCCATGATCCTGATAATTATTCCACAATTATCAGGAGCACAAAGCTCCATTTTTATTACCAAAATAAAGTTTTAAAATCCTCTTTCTAAGTAGGTCATGCACACAATTCCAAGTGGGAGCACTCAGAACAAGTTCAAACTCTTTCTCTACAGCCTGAGTCAGAACAGCGCCCACGGTCTCAGAGGGACCATGCTGGCACCCTCCAGGGCTGTGATGAACCAGACACTGGTCACCGAGTTCTTCATTGTGGGGTTCTCAGAAACACCTGGGCTGCGAACGCTGCTCTTTTTCGCCTTCCTGCTCCTGTACACAGTGGCCCTCTCTGGAAACCTGCTCATCGTGGTGGTCATCAGCTCCAGTCTGGCCCTGCACATGTACTTGTTCCCGGTCAGCCTGGCCGTGGTGGACATTCTCTGCACGTCCACGATCCTACCTGAGCTTCTGGTGGGCATGGTGGCCAGCAAGACATCTCCTATGGGGGCTGCATGGCCCAGCTCTTCTTCACGTGGTCCCTGGGGGCCGAGCTGCTGCTCTTCTTGGCCATGGCCTGTGACTGCTACGTGGCCATCTGCTGGCCGCTGCGCTACGGCGCCCTCATGGGCCCCCAGGCGTGCGCGTTCTTGGCGGGGGTGGTGTGGACAGTCAGCCTGATCAACACCAGCGTGCACACGAGTCTCTTGCTTCGCCTGCCCTTCTGCTGCTCCAACGTGGTGGAGCACTTCTTCTGTGAGATCCCCCCTCTGCAGAAGCTCTCCTGCGCCCCGACCCAGCTGAATGAAACCATGGCCTTCACGGCAGACATCGTCCTGGCGGGGGGGAGCTTCTCGCTGATCACGCTGTCCTACGGCTGCAGCATCGCCAGCACCCTGCGCATGCGCTCGGCAGGGGGCAGGCGGCGCGCCTTCTCCACCTGCTCCTCCCACCTCCTGGTGGTCGCCCTGTGCTACTCCACCGTCGTCTACACTTACATCCGCCCCGCGTCCAGCTACTCGCTGGACAAGGACAAGCTAGCGTCAGTGATCTACACTTCCGTGGCCCCCTCCCCGAACCCCCTCATCTACTAGCTGAGAAACATGGAGGTCAAAGCGGCCCTCAGGAGGCCTCTGTCCTGCTGCTGAGCTCGCGCCCAGCAAGGTCCTCGTGCCTGGAGGGCGGGGCCCAGTGTGGCTTTCCCTAAACTGGGGCAGGGTTGTTGTCTGGAAGCCCCATCCTGCCTCCTAAGGTCTCACCCTACTGTACTGTATAGTGAGACCATGGGACCCACTCTGGGCATCTCTCTTCCACTTTCAGGAAGCCCCTTAACCTCCCAGACTCACCCTGTCCTTCTCTGGTGGATCCTGGGATGACCAATGCCAGCTTCATGACCCAGGAAGCACATAGTAGATCACCAGCTGCGCCTGGTCCTTTCTTCAGCCCTTCTAGCAACTTCTTCCCAAGATGCCCACATCTTTGTTTTCCAACAAGCCTGCATCTTGCTGCAGCCCTTTTTTGGGCTTCTGCATTCACAATGGGTGGCCTTTGCCTTAGTCACAGGGGGATCTGAGCAGGGATGAGAGGGATTAAGGTAGGATAGGTTAATCCTATTCTACTTTAGGATACGATTTACAGTGGTGGTGGGGAACGGATTTCAGGAGGATAGGTTCCCCCTGATAGCAAAGTTCCAGGAGTGGTCTTTTTAAATGTGAGTGCTTTTCAGGATAATACTTTGGCAAGGGTTTTTCAAGTCTATGATGTAAAGATGTTACTGGCATCAGTATGGAAAGTGGCCAGGCTGTTTCCTTTTTTTCCCCATCCACCACAAACTCAGCTGTCCTCCCCTTCAGAACCGGGCTGCAGGAAGATTGGGCTCAGGAGGGTTTGAGACCCAGGGAGATGCTGGAGAAGAGGGGCTCTTCATGGGTGAGCCCTTTCTGTTCCCTTGTGATTTAGCTTCACAGGGCTGGGGGGAGGGGCGTGGGGAACCTGTGCGGCTTGAAGGGACGGGGACAGAGGCCCCTTTGAGGGAGGGTGCTCCTGGTTCCCTGGGGGCTGTCTCCTCTGAGCAAGTCTTGCCCTGCTATGGTGCTTGTCTGTCTCCTGAAGACTAAACACTTTGAGGACAATGACAAGGTCCACCTTCTTACACTTGAACCAGTGTTTGTTCCTCTAAACTGGCTCATTCTGGAAGCAGTGTGCACCATGTATGAGGCAGGCACCCTGTAAATAGCACTGACTGCAGAAAGAATGAATGATACAGGGCTGGTTTCTACCAAGGAGAGCATTAGACAGTTTTGCAAAACTCGGTAGAGGCACGTTTGTGGCGTGGTTAGTTAGTGAATGATGACCTCATGCGAAGCGGTGACTCATTGAAAAGACTGATGCTGGGAGGGATTGGGGGCAGGAGGAGAAGGGGACGACCGAGGATGAGATGGCTGGATGGCATCACAGACTCGATGGACATGAGTTTGAGTGAACTCCGGGAGTTGGTGATGGACAGGGAGGCCTGGCGTGCTGCGGTTCATGGGGTCGCAAAGAGTCAGACACGACTGAGCGACTGAACTGAACCGCACTGAATCAGAAATAAGCTTCACGGCTGTGAGATTTATGAAACCTGTGGAAACTGGGACGTGTCACTGAAATGGTGGCCAGTGGCAGAATTCTCAGTGCGGTCCTGGAGCGTCCGAGCTTACACAGGACGTGGTGTGTGTGTGGGGGGGTCAGCGTGCTGAGAGCTGTTGATGCCACGCCCTGTGCTCTGACCTCGAGACGTGTAGGTTTTGCCATCAGTGCTGCTCTGACCTCAGGGTAAGCGTGGCTACAGGAAGTGCTTCCAGAAATAAACCCTGAAGCCAGAATCTGCATGAGAGCTGCCCGTCCCCACCTCCATGCTGGGGGAGGCACCGCACTGAAATGCGTGTCCAGACCCCCCAGGGAGGAGCCCAGCCAAGGCAGCCCCCAGGAGGCTCAGGCTCCTAGCTCATACGGACTCCCGGTCTCCGCTGCTCTCTGTGCCGTAGGGATGCCCTGAAGAGGATAATGGGGTTTCTTTTAACTACAAATGGATTCTATGCTAATAAACTAGAAAATAAGGCCTTTGAAAGGAGAATATACGAAAGTAAAACCCTAGTTATCCCATTGAGAGGCAGCTGCCTTAACACTCTGGTATAAACAGTTTTCTGTTTGTGCTTCTACACATACAGTTTATCAAAGGGGAAGGGGGGAGATAAATTAGGAGTTTGGGATTAACAGATATGCTCTACTAACAGACAACCACCAAGGACCTACTGTATTATAGCACAGGGAACTCTACTCAATATTTTGTAATAGCCTATAAGGAAAAAGAATCCGAAAACGAATATGTGTGTGTATATATATAAAAGAATTACTTTGTTATATATCCAAAGTAACACAACTATACTTCAATAAAAAATAGAGGATCATTTTGTATTTATTATATCATGAAAACTGTGTCTCACAGTTTCGGATTCTTTACATGCCATTCCAGGTTTTTCCAGGTCGACTCACTGGGGAGGGACTGGACTCATTGCTNACTTTGTTATATATCCAAAGTAACACAACTATACTTCAATAAAAAATAGAGGATCGTTTTGTATTTATTATATCATGAAAACTGTTTCTCACAGTTTTGGGTTCTTTACATGTCATTCCAGGTTTTTCCAGGTCGACTCACTGGGGAGGGACTGGACTCACTGCTGGTGTGCAGGAAGCTGTCAGCGTGCCCGCCAGCACCTCAGGCGTCATCCTGCAAGTGGTGGCCTTCCCCCTTTCCTCAAGCCTGGCATTCAGATTCTCAGAAAGTTTCCTCGTTCTTTCTTTACTCCAAAATAAAATGTATGCATAATCAATACTGTTTTCAAATACTGAAATTAACAAAGAGACAATGGTTTTTTTAAGTTTGATAATCTTTAATTAGATTGTATCAGCCTAGTCTTCATGCAGATAACAATTATAATCTCCAGAAGAAATATTTTAAATGCCACAACTGTTTTCAGTACCTGAAAGTGACCTAAAATAGGCAAAACTGTATAAACTGTGTAAGAATGGAATCATTATAAAGATTTTTCCTGTTTAAACTCAGTTTTCAGCTAAGTGTAGGCCACCTACAGCTCTTCATAAGGTCACAGTGTAGGTGTGGAGAAAAGGGAGCCCTTGTGCACTCTTGGTAGGAATGTAGCTAGTGCAGCTACTGTGGAGAACAGTATGGAAGTTCCTCAAAAAATTAAAAATAGAGCTACATTATGATCCAACATGGAGAAGAAAATGGCAACCCACTCCAGTATTCTTGCCTGGAGAATCCCACGGACAGAGGAGCCTGGCGGGCCACAGTCCATGCAGTCACACAGAATGGGATGTGCCTGAGCGTGAGCACACATGACCCAACAGTCTTCCTCCCAGGCCTATATATCCAAAGGAACTGAATCAGGATCTTGAGAGACCCACATCCCTATGCACACTGGAGTTATATATATATACATGTATATATTTGTATGTATACATATATAATGTGTATGTGGTATAGAGATATATGTATATATCTACACATATACATGCACGTCTACACGAGAATACTATTGAGCCCTATGAAAAGCTGACAGATGCTATTTGTGACATTTGGCTGGGTTTTTCAGACAGAGAAAGGTAAATACTGTATGATCTCTTTTATACGTGGAATCTAAAAAGTCAAACTCAGAAATAGACAGTGGGTGGCAGTTAGCAGGGGCTGGGGCTGGGGGTAAAATTAAGGAGTTATTGTCACAGGATACTAAGTTCCAGTTATAAAATCAACAAGTTCTGCATACCTAATGCACTTCAGAATTATTTTTAAACCAGGGTCATTATAGCTAATAGTACTCCATTACATTACCAGAGATCAACTTGCCAACATCTGTTGGATCATAGAAAAAATAAGAGAATTCCAGAAAAACATCTGCTTCATTGACTACGCTAAAGACTTTGACTGTGTGGGTCACAACAAACTGTGGAAAATTCTTCCAACAAAATGGCACAGATTGCAGTATTGATGCATCCAGACAAATCCATTCCCAGACAGGGTAAATAACCCTGTCCAAGAAATGAACTAGCTCCAACTGGGCGGCCCACTCCCACAAGGACTACCTCCCAAATGAACTGGCTCCAGGGGTGGCGCTGGTTTAGCCGCTAAGCTGTGTCTGACTCTTGCAACCCCTTTGGAAGGACTGTAGCCTCCCAGGCTCCTCTGTCCTTGGGATTCTCCGGGTAAGAATACTGGAGTGGGTTGCCATTTCCTTCTCCAGGGGATCGTCCTGACCCAGGAACTGAACCCAGGTCTCCTGCATTGCAGGCATATTCCTTACTGACTGAGCTACAAGGGAAGCCCCAACTGGACCAGTTCCCAAATCAGGTAAATAAAATTACCCTTCAAATGAGCTAATTTCAACTAGGGTGAACTTGCTCCATGAAGATTAGTTCCCAAGGAACTGGTTTAGGGTGGAGTCCAATAGCACCTCCCCTCCGCAAACGGGTACCCAACTAAATTGGCTTATCCCATAAAGGAAAAGACCAGATTGAGGGGAGAAATGTTCCCGCTGTGCACACCAGAGTGACTTACCCTCCAAAACTGAACCTGTTGGCTCTCAACGCAAAAGGACACGTAAAACAAGCAAACTGGCTGAGCCAGCCATCACACTGGGCAGCTTACCCCCCAGACAGAGTTGAGTCCGTCAGCTCTGGAAGTGTGTCGGTTCCTTGTCTCAACTGCCAAGCACTGGGGGAAGCCAGTGCCACTTCAGGGAATCTTGAAGGAAAGATTCTCAGGACAACAAATGGTCCTGGGAGCTGCTAGGGTCCTGCCCAATATTCCCCGCTTGGGGCTGGTTAGCCACAAGCAGCAAGGCTCCTGGATGACTAAGCCAAACTGTTACCTAGTTCAAGCTTGCTCTGCTTGCCGCACGATAGGCCAATGAATCCGAGAGAGGAGGTGTTGAGGCAAGGAAGAGACTTTACTGGGGAGCTGGCAGACCTAGAAAATGGCAGGCTAGAACTTCAAAATAACCATCTTCTAAACTGGAAAATTCTTAGATGGCAATACCAGACCACGTTACCTCCCTCCTGAGAAACCTGTATGTTGGTCAAGAAGCAACAGTTAGAACCANCAGCTCTGGAAGTGTGTCGGTTCCTTGTCTCAACTGCCAAGCACTGGGGGAAGCCAGTGCCACTTCAGGGAATCTTGAAGGGAAGATTCTCAGGACAACAAATGGTCCTGGGAGCTGCTAGGGTCCTGCCCAATATTCCCCGCTTGGGGCTGGCTAGCCACAAGCAGCAAGGCTCCTGGATGGCTAAGCCAAACTGTTACCTAGTTCAAGCTTGCTCTGCTTGCCGCACGATAGGCCAGTGAATCCGAGAGANGCTAGGGTCCTGCCCAATATTCCCCGCTTGGGGCTGGTTAGCCACAAGCAGCAAGGCTCCTGGATGGCTAAGCCAAACTGTTACCTAGTTCAAGCTTGCTCTGCTTGCCGCACGATAGGCCAATGAATCCGAGAGAGGAGGTGTTGAGGCAAGGAAGAGACTTTACTGGGGAGCTGGCAGACCTAGAAAATGGCAGGCTAGAACTTCAAAATAACCATCTTCTAAACTGGAAAATTCTTATATGGCAATACCAGACCACCTTACCTCCCTCCTGAGAAACCTGTATGTTGGTCAAGAAGCAACAGTTAGAACCAAACGTGGAATAATGGACTGGTTCAAAATTGGGAAGGGAGTACAATAAGGCTGTATATTGTCATCCTGCTTATTAAACTTATATGCAGAGTATATCACGCAAAATGCTGGACTGGATGAAACACAAGCTGAAATCAAGATTGTGGGGAGAAATATCAGTAACCTCAGATATGCAGATGATACCACCCTTATTACAGAAAGCGAAGAACTAAAAACTAAAGAACTAAAAAGCCTCTTGAAGGTGAAAGAGGAAAGTGAAAAAGCTAGCCTAAAACTCAATATTCAAAAAATGAAGATGATGGCATCGGTACAATCACTTCATGACAAATAGATGGGGGAACAATGGAAACAGTTCACTTCAGTTCAGTCACTCAGTCGTGTCCAACTCTTTGTGTGTGACCCTGTGGGCTGCAGCACACAGGGCTCCCCTGTCCATCACCGACTCCCAGAGCTTGCTAAGAATTTGTCCATTTCTTCCAAGTTGTCCATTTTATTGGCATCTTCTTGCTCGCAGTAGTCTCTTATGATCTTTTGTCTTTATGTGTTGTCTGTTGTGATTTCTCCATTTTCATTTCTAATTTTCTTTTTTTTTCCTTTTTTTAATTTTATTTTTTTATTCTATTTTATAGTACTGTATTGGTTTTGCCATACATTGACATGAATCAGCCACAGGTGTACACGNTGTTTTTGAAGCCAATAATCTGCTTTGCTGGATGCCTGGTGACCTCTGCCAGCATTCATAAGTTGTCTTGTGGAATTTATTCAGCGTTGAAATGTTCTTCTGATGAAGTAGTGAGGGAGAAAGTGTTCTCCCAGGCCTATTCCGCCGCCATCTTTTTCTAACCCCCCTCTAATTTTCTTGATTTGATTCTTCTTCCTTTTTTGCTTGATGAGTCTGGATAATGGTTTATTTTATTTATCTTTTCAAAGAACCGCCTTCTATTTGCTGAGTTCTGCTAAGGTCATCTTTACTCCGTTCTCGTTTTTTCTGCTCTGGTTTTTAGGGTTTCTCTCCTTCCGCTGGCGGCGGGGTTTCCTGTCCTTTTCAGCTGCTGTGGGTGTTGAGTCAGGCTGTCTATCTGACGCTGAAGCAGGCTTGTATCACGTGCGCCTCCCTCTCAGCACTGCTCTTGCTGAGCCCCGCAGGTTTGGGTTGGGTTTCCATTTTCAGTTGTTTCTCTGCGTATTTTGATTTCCTGTTTGATTTCTTCTGTGATCTGTTGGTTTTTCAGAAGCATGGTGCTTAGCCTCCACGTGTTGGTATTTTTAATAGTCACCCCCCCCCCGCCCCCCGTAGTTGACATCTAATGCATTGTGATCAGAAAAGATGCTTGGAATGATTTCATTTTTAAAAAATGTACCAAGGCTAGATTTATGGCCCAGGATGTGATCTGTCCTGGAGAATGTTCTGTATGTACTTNCGCCCCCCGTAGTTGACATCTAATGCATTGTGATCAGAAAAGATGCTTGGAATGATTTCATTTTTAAAAAATGTACCAAGGCTAGATTTATGGCCCAGGATGTGATCTGTCCTGGAGAATGTTCTGTATGTACTTGAGAAAAAGGTGAAGTCCATCGTTTTTGGGTGAAATGTCCTGTAGATATCTAGTAGGCCTAACTGGCCTGCTGCATAGTTTAAAGCCTGTGTTTCCTTGCCGGTTTTCTGCTTGGCTGGTCTGTCCGCAGGTGTGGGTGGGTGGGAAGGCCCCGCCCTGTTTACACTGTTAGTTCCCTTCACACGTGTGGCCTTTGCCTTTTGTGTTGCAGGGCTCCTGTGCTGGGTGCGTATGCATATCTGTAACTGTTATATCTTCTTGGATTGACCCTTTGATCTTTAGGTAGTGTCCTTCTCTGTCTCTTATCATGGCCTTTATTTCAAAGTCCATTTTTGTCTGATGTGAGTATGGCTACTCCCGCTTTGCTTTGGTCTCTGTTTGCGTGGAATATCTTTTTCCAGCCCCTCAGTTTCAGTCTGTATGTGTCCCTAGGCTTGAGGTGGGCCTCTTGTAGACAGCATATATAAGGGTCTTTTTTTGTATCCATTCGGCCAGTCTTTGTCTTTTGGTTGGAGCATTTAACCCATTTACATTTAAAGTAATAATTGATAAATATGATCCCATTACTGTTTACTTTGTTGTTTTGGGTTCGAGTTTATACACCCTTTCTGTGTTTCCTGTCTAGAGAAGATCCTTTAGCATTTGTTGGAGAGCTGGTTTGGTGGTGCTGAATTCTCTCAGCGTTTGCTTGTCTGTAAGCCTAACCCTAACCCTAACCCTAACCCTAACCCTAAGACCTTCATGTCTGAATGAGATCCTTGCTCAGTAGAATAATCTGGGCTGTAGGTTTCTCTCTTTCATCACGTTAAGTATGTCCTGTCATCCCTTCTTGCCTGAGAGTTTCTATTGAAAAATCAGCTGATATCCTTATGGGGATCCCCTTGTGAGTTATTTTGTTGCTTTTAATATTTGTTCTTTGTGTTTGATCTTTGTTAGTTTGATTAATATGTGATTTGGGTGTTTTTTTTTTTTTTTTGCCTTGGGTTTATCCTGTTTGGGACTCTGGTGGCTCTTTCCTTCCCCATTTTAGGAAAGTTTTCAACCATTATTTCCTCAAGTATTTTCTCATGCCCTTTCTTTTTGTTTTCTTCTTCTTGGACACCTATGATTTGAAGTGAAGTGAAGTGAAAGTCGCTCAGTTGTGTCTGACTTTTTATGACCCCCTGGACTATAGAGTCCATGGAATTCTCCAGGCCAGAATACTGGAGTGGGTAGCCTTTCCCTTCTCCAGGGGATCTTCTGAACCCAGGGATCGAAACTAGGTCTCCCACGCTGCAGGTGGATTCTTTACAGCTGAGCCACAAGGCAAGTCCAAGAATACTGGAGTGGGTAGACTATCCTTTCTCCAGCAGATCTTCCCAACCCAGGAATCGAATAGGGGTCTTCTGCATTGCAGGCAGATTCTTTACCAACTGAGTTATCAGGGAAGCCCTGATTTTAATGGTGGGGCATTCAACATTGTCCCAGAGGCCTCTGAGGTTGTCCTCACTTCTTTTAGTTTTTATTTTTTTCCTCTCTTCTTCATTTATTTCCACCATTCTGCCTTCCACCTTGCTTATGCTCTCGTCTGCCTCAGTTATCCTACTGTTGACTCCCTCCAGAGTGCTTCCAATCTCAGTTATTGGATTGTTCACTATTGACTGACTCTTTATTTCTTCTAGGTTCTTGGTAAACATCTCTTGTATCTTCTGAATCCTTGTCTCTAGTCTATTTATCTGTAACTCCATTTTTTTTTTCAAGATTTTGGATGATCTTTACTACTGTTATTCTGAATTCTTTTTCAGGTAGACTCCTTATCTCCTCCTTTTTGGTTTGGTTTGGTGGGTTTTTGTCATGTTCCTTCACCTGCTGAACATTTCTCTGCCTTTTCATTTTGTTTAGATTGCTGTGTTTAGGGTGCCCTTTCTGAGGCTGGAAGTTCATGGTCCCTCTTAACTGTGGAGTCTACTCCCTGTGGGTGGGGTTGGACCAGTGGCTTGTCAAGGTTTCCTGCTTGGAGGAGCTTGCATCTGTGTTCTGGTGGGTGAGCTGGATCTCTTCTCTCTGGAGTACAATGAAGTGTCCAGTAGGGAGTTTTGGGGTGTCTGTCTATGAGTTTGATATGGCTTTGGGCAATCTGTCTTTTAATGTTTGGGATTGTGTTCCCATTTTGCTGGAGAATTAGCGTGATGTGTTTTGCACTGGAACTTGTTGGCTGTTGGGTGGATCTTGGTTTCAGTGTATGTATGGAGATTTTTGGGTGAGCTCCTGTCTATTAATGTTTCCTGGAGTCAGGAGTTTTCTGATGTCCTAAAGTTCTGGAATGAAACCTCCTGCCTCTGGCTTTCAGTCCTTCTCTTACAGTTGCCTCAAGACTTCTCCTTTCAAAGAGATTGGGCTACCTTTCTGGGTGCCTGGTGTCTTCCACCAGCATTCAGAAGTTGTCTTGTGAAAGTTGTTCAAAATTCAACTGCTTTTTGATGAATTTGTGGGGGAGAAAGTGGCCTCCGTGTCCTATCCCTCTGTATTTTTGGACAGCCCCTTCCACTGCTATTTTTTAAACAGCATGTTGTTTACTTTCTATGCCTTTGTGTTGTTACCATTTTTCTTAATATAATTGATTTCTAGCTTCATGCCATTGTGGTCAGAAAAGATGTTTGCTATAATTTCTGTCTTTTAAAACGTATCCTCCTGTCCCATCATTTTGATCTCCCTGCATCACTGTTAATGTTCTGTCACTTTGTCTAACATAGTCTGAACCTCTTTTGTTGGGTGCATGTTAAGAATTGTGTCTTCTTGGAGAAGCAACACACTATATTATGGAACGCCCTTTATACCTGATATCTTTCCTTGTCCCGAGGTCTACTATCTGAAATTGATATGGTTACTCCTGCTTGTCTTGATTAGTGTTAGCATGGTATATAGGTCTCCTTCCACATACTTTAAAAAAAACTATTTTTTAAAAAATTGAAGTATAGTTAATTTACAATGCTGTGTAGCTTCAGGTGTATAGAAAAGTATAGGTCAGCCATGGTGCAGGTCACCTATGTTTCAGGTCACCTAGAGTGCAGGTCAGCCACAGTGTAGGTCACTCACAGTGCAGATCAGCCAGGTCACCCACAGTACAGATCACCCATGGTTCAGGTCAGCCGTGGTGAGGTCACCACAGGTCAGCCGTGGCCCTGCAGTTAGTACTTAATGTCTACTTGTTGTTGCTACAACTTGGGGGAAACTTGGAAACATTACTCTCAGCAGGAGAAGCCAGACTGAGAATGCATGATTCCTGACAGAAAATGCCCAGAATGTGTAGATGCAGAGTGGTGGTTGGCAGGGGCTGTGGAGCAGAATGTGCAGCCCCTGCTTAAAAGTTGTGGCGTTTCCCCTGAGATGCTGGAAAAGTCCTGGAACTAGACAGTGATGACTGCAAAATGTTGTGAAAGTACTTAGTGCACCAAACTGTGCGCTTTGAATGGTTAAAGTAGTCAACACTATGTCATGGTGTTTCACCACAAAAAAAATGTAAACTGCTGGGGAAAAAATAAACTCATACATCTTGAATAGATACAATTTTTTAATGTCTCAATTATAACTCAGCAAAGATGAGAAAATGCAAATACAATGTCAAAAAAAGGACAAGAGGGGGCTTCCCTGGGGGCTCAGTGGTGGGAAGTCTGACTGCCAACGTAGGAGGCACAGATTTGATCCCTGATCCAGGAAGGTCTCACGTGCCGTGGAGCAACCAAGCCCATGTGCCCCAAATACGGAACCTGTGCCCTGGAGCTGGGGAGCCACAGCTGCCACCACAGTGAGAAGTCCTCTCACCACACCTGGAGAGTAGCCCCCACTCACCACAACCGGAGCAAAGCCTGTGTGGCAATGAGGAACCAGCAGTGCCAAAAATAAGTGAATAAAATAATGTTTTTGAAAGAGACTAGACGTGGCGCACAGTAGGTGCTCAGACTGGCTCGGCCACCACTTAGCTGCTGTTCGTTGCTGCTGCTGGCCTGTCCCACGACACCCACCTGCCGCGCAGACGCGCGCCTTCCTTCCCACTCCCCCTTGGAGCCTGTCAGCCCCAGGGGCCGCCAGCAGGTCCCGGCTCTACCTGCGCCTCGGCCTCTCTAGCTGCCGGTCTGCAGGGCCAGAAGAGCTGGCCCCAGACGGGACTGCTCTGTTCTGGCACAGACAGGTCTGTGATGGGGCAACACCCTCTTTTCTGCACCTGTGTCTTCATCACAGAGGAAGGCTTGGCTCCATCGCTGATGGGAAGCTATTCAGCTCTGTTTCCATGATGAACCAGTGGTCAAGGGTGTGAACCTGGGCTCTGTCCTCTGGAAGCATCTCCCACAGTGGCCTCTTTAGGGGGACGTCAGTTTCTCCTCTGCCTTACTTTGAGGAAAGTGGCAGCTCCTGCCCAAATTGCCTCTTTCCTTGGATTCAATTTGCTCCATGCTGAGCTGAAGCCTGGAGAGAGAGCTGAGGCTGCCTCCCTTGACCACAGGGCCATGCCTGAGCCCTGGGGTCCTCTGTAGGCCATCAGCAGTTCAGACGCCCCTGGGACTCCTGAAGTCTTCTAAGTGACCACCTTTGAGGCCGGGTCCCAGTGGGTTAGCACCTTCCCCTGTTGCGTCACACAGCAGAGCTGCGTGTGTTTAAACCAGGTGCTCTTGCTGTGGTGGCCTTTGTGAACCCTCAGCTCTGTATCAGATCAAGACTCAGAAAACACCTGCTTGAGATGGAGGTTGTTTCCTCTGTGTCAAGCCTGAGGTGACTCCCTGGGCAGTTTAAAGTTCATCTGCAGGCTTGAAAAGAAGCTTCAGTTTGTATAGCATTTTAAAAATAGCACTCTGTATCGACTCCTGGTCATGAACCTTTTCTCTTGCTACTGTGAAAGAGATTGGCTTTATGAAATTAGTGTAGGGGAAAATGACTAAGCTCAAGAAACCTTTTATATACACTGAGCAGTTCTGTTTTTTTTTCTGAGCAGCAAGAAGTGAGCAGGGAAGGAAAGAGGGGTGAGGATGTGGTGGCCGAGGCCACCTCCCAGCTCTGCAACCCAGACAGCCAGGGTGGGGGACCAGCTGGTGCAAGTGCTGGGCTCTGGAGGCACTGATGCTCATGTTCTCGCCACCTTCCCAGAGGACACTGCTGCGCAAAGGCTGGGACACCAGGGGGGCACAGCTCTCCTGCACAGTGGGCACTGTTTATGCCTTTCACGTTTTTTGACCTAACGTGAGACGTTGTTCCCACTTCCCTCTGGACAGTACACCTTCTGTGAGGCCTCAGTGAGAGTGTGGCCATAGGGTTAGGGTCTGCTGTCATATTTGCAGTGACCTGATGCGTCTCAGGGTCCAGTGGCCTGAATGCTGCCTTTTGGCTTGGTGGAGCAACATGAACCTGGGCTGTGATCCAGGTTGTAAGAGAGTTTGGCCTGGATGTGAGGGGACAGTCTTTCCAGTGTGTTCACTGATTTCTGCTCTTGGAGAGAATATGTCTGTCTGACAGATCATCCTTTTGCTGAGTTGTTAAACCAGCTGAAGGCACAGGTTCCGTGCAGGCTCAGCCCTGGCCCAGTGGAGAGCGGAGTGGAGGCTCCTTTGCCTTTCAGGGCTGCCAGGGTTTCCTCTGCCCTCCCCTCTGTCCACGCTGTGTGCCCCTGGCACCCAGGCCCTCACCTCTGTCTGCGCTGTCCTCCCCTGGTGCCCGGGCCCTTGCCTTTGTTCACTGTGTGCCCCTGGCGCCCAGGCCCTCGCCTCTGCCCTCGCTGTCTTCCCCTGGCGCCTGAGCTCTGCACCTCTCTGGCCCTAGGTGCTCACAGCTCTGGAAGCAGCTCGCTCTGTGGTCTTCTCACTCCTGAGAGGGCAGGACATCAGGTCTCATCGCCAGAATGATGTGTTTAGTGATTGCATAGAACTAAGTCATTAGCAGAAACTATTCAGAAGCTGGAGCCCCTTCCCCAGGCTTGCTGGCCATCTTTCTCATGGTGAAGGTCTCTGAGGCCTTGTGTGAAGCAAAGATGCCAGGGCTGCTCACACCTGACACATAGGCAGAGACAGTTTCCTTGAGCTGCTTGAACTACCCTTGAGTGTGCTTGGGGAAGGCATGCACTCTGCTTTGAGACTCGGAAGTCATAACTAGAATAGTGACAATAATACTTGTCACTCATTTGTGACAGGAAACTCTTAGAAAGTGCTTCACTCATAGACTTAATTGACTAACCCCTGCCTGGGGGTGCATGTGGTTCTCAGTGACCTTTCCTGTAAGCTGGTCTGGGCTTGGGGTGGAAGAAACAGATTCTCTCACTCAATAGCAAGTAACACTCTGATCTATTCTGGAACAGTAGCATTGCTCTCTTGGGAATAATTTGCTGGTTGTCTGGAAAGGGCCAGTGTGTCTGTAGAGACACACAGTGTGCCTGAGGCTGCCAAGCCTGTCCAGGCCCAGTTAAGAGGTTCTATAAGCCTTAATAACTGTGTGTCTTTCTGAAGTGCTCAGAGGCACACAGCCTTTAGCGGACCAAGGCCTCTGGACTTGTCATTTATAGGCCCCTTCTTGAAATGTTTCTCTGTGTCTACTTTCATGAACAACAAACAAGACTAAGGAATGTGAAGTTCATCTGCAGTTGTGCTTATTTCTAAAATTTCAGCACAGGATCAGCCAGGGTGAGGNTTTTTTTTTTTTTGCCTTGGGTTTATCCTGTTTGGGACTCTGGTGGCTCTTTCCTTCCCCATTTTAGGAAAGTTTTCAACCATTATTTCCTCAAGTATTTTCTCATGCCCTTTCTTTTTGTTTTCTTCTTCTTGGACACCTATGATTTGAAGTGAAGTGAAGTGAAAGTCGCTCAGTTGTGTCTGACTTTTTATGACCCCCTGGACTATAGAGTCCATGGAATTCTCCAGGCCAGAATACTGGAGTGGGTAGCCTTTCCCTTCTCCAGGGGATCTTCTGAACCCAGGGATCGAAACTAGGTCTCCCACGCTGCAGGTGGATTCTTTACAGCTGAGCCACAAGGCAAGTCCAAGAATACTGGAGTGGGTAGACTATCCTTTCTCCAGCAGATCTTCCCAACCCAGGAATCGAATAGGGGTCTTCTGCATTGCAGGCAGATTCTTTACCAACTGAGTTATCAGGGAAGCCCTGATTTTAATGGTGGGGCATTCAACATTGTCCCAGAGGCCTCTGAGGTTGTCCTCACTTCTTTTAGTTTTTATTTTTTCCCTCTCTTCTTCATTTATTTCCACCATTCTGCCTTCCACCTTGCTTATGCTCTCGTCTGCCTCAGTTATCCTACTGTTGACTCCCTCCAGAGTGCTTCCAATCTCAGTTATTGGATTGTTCACTATTGACTGACTCTTTATTTCTTCTAGGTTCTTGGTAAACATCTCTTGTATCTTCTGAATCCTTGTCTCTAGTCTATTTATCTGTAACTCCATTTTTTTTTTCAAGATTTTGGATGATCTTTACTACTGTTATTCTGAATTCTTTTTCAGGTAGACTCCTTATCTCCTCCTTTTTGGTTTGGTTTGGTGGGTTTTTGTCATGTTCCTTCACCTGCTGAACATTTCTCTGCCTTTTCATTTTGTTTAGATTGCTGTGTTTAGGGTGCCCTTTCTGAGGCTGGAAGTTCATGGTCCCTCTTAACTGTGGAGTCTACTCCCTGTGGGTGGGGTTGGACCAGTGGCTTGTCAAGGTTTCCTGCTTGGAGGAGCTTGCATCTGTGTTCTGGTGGGTGAGCTGGATCTCTTCTCTCTGGAGTACAATGAAGTGTCCAGTAGGGAGTTTTGGGGTGTCTGTCTATGAGTTTGATATGGCTTTGGGCAATCTGTCTTTTAATGTTTGGGATTGTGTTCCCATTTTGCTGGAGAATTAGCGTGATGTGTTTTGCACTGGAACTTGTTGGCTGTTGGGTGGATCTTGGTTTCAGTGTATGTATGGAGATTTTTGGGTGAGCTCCTGTCTATTAATGTTTCCTGGAGTCAGGAGTTTTCTGATGTCCTAAAGTTCTGGAATGAAACCTCCTGCCTCTGGCTTTCAGTCCTTCTCTTACAGTTGCCTCAAGACTTCTCCTTTCAAAGAGATTGGGCTACCTTTCTGGGTGCCTGGTATCTTCCACCAGCATTCAGAAGTTGTCTTGTGAAAGTTGTTCAAGATTCAACTGCTTTTTGATGAATTTGTGGGGGAGAAAGTGGCCTCCGTGTCCTATCCCTCTGTATTTTTGGACCGCCCCTTCCACTGCTATTTTTTAAACAGCATGTTGTTTACTTTCTATGCCTTTGTGTTGTTACCATTTTTCTTAATATAATTGATTTCTAGCTTCATGCCATTGTGGTCAGAAAAGATGTTTGCTATAATTTCTGTCTTTTAAAACGTATCCTCCTGTCCCATCATTTTGATCTCCCTGCATCACTGTTAATGTTCTGTCACTTTGTCTAACATAGTCTGAACCTCTTTTGTTGGGTGCATGTTAAGAATTGTGTCTTCTTGGAGAAGCAACACACTATATTATGGAACGCCCTTTATACCTGATATCTTTCCTTGTCCCGAGGTCTACTATCTGAAATTGATATGGTTACTCCTGCTTGTCTTGATTAGTGTTAGCATGGTATATAGGTCTCCTTCCACATACTTTAAAAAAAACTATTTTTTAAAAAATTGAAGTATAGTTAATTTACAATGCTGTGTAGCTTCAGGTGTATAGAAAAGTATAGGTCAGCCATGGTGCAGGTCACCTATGTTTCAGGTCACCTAGAGTGCAGGTCAGCCACAGTGTAGGTCACTCACAGTGCAGATCAGCCAGGTCACCCACAGTACAGATCACCCATGGTTCAGGTCAGCCGTGGTGAGGTCACCACAGGTCAGCCTTGGCCCTGCAGTTAGTACTTACTGTATGTCTACTTGTTGTTGCTACAACTTGGGGGAAACTTGGAAACATTACTCTCAGCGGGAGAAGCCAGACTGAGAATGCATGATTCCTGACAGAAAATGCCCAGAATGTGTAGATGCAGAGTGGTGGTTGGCAGGGNAGTTCTTTTTAAGCATGATCTGAATTCTGAAAACCGTAAAGGAAAAGTTTTGTCTTACTTTCTTAATTGGGATGATAATTCTAATCTTTGTAAACAATTGTTTAACTTCAATAACATCATGTGAAATGCTGGACTTGATGAACCACAATCTGGAATCAAGATTGCTGGCAGAATGATCAACAACCTCAGATATGCAGATGAT
Source organism: Raphicerus campestris (assembly GCA_006410735.1). Taxonomy (NCBI): domain Eukaryota; kingdom Metazoa; phylum Chordata; class Mammalia; order Artiodactyla; family Bovidae; genus Raphicerus; species Raphicerus campestris. The sequence continues at coordinate 83,512 of SJYW01015596.1, read as the reverse complement.
ACCACTCAGCAGGAAGTGAAGAGGAATAAAGAGCCTATTGATGAGGGTGAAAGAGAAGAGTGGAAAAGCTGGCTTGAAACTCAGTATTAAAAAAATGAAGATCATGGCATCTGGTCCCATCACTTCATGGCAAATAGATGGGGAAAAAATGGAAACAGTGAAAGATTGTCTTTTCTTGGGTTCCAAAATCTTGTTAAAAAGCAGAGACATTACTTTGCTGGCAAAGGTCCACATAGTCAAGTTCAGTTTAGTTCAGTCGCTCAGTTGTGTCTGACTCTTTGCAACCCCATGAATCGCAGCACGCCAGGCCTCCCTGTCCATCACCTACTCCCGGAGTTCACTCAGACTCATGTCCATCGAGTCCGTGATGCCATCCAGCCATCTCATCCTTGGTTGTCCCCTTCTCCTCCTGTCCCCAATCCCTCCCAGCATCAGAGTCTTTCCCAATGAGTCAACTCTTCGCATGAGGTGGCCAAAGTACTGGAGTTTCAGCTTTAGCATCATTCCTTCCAAAGAAATCCTAGGGCTGATCTCCTTCAGAATGGACTGGTTGGATCTGCTTGCAATCCAAGGGACTCTCAAGAGTTTTCTCCAACACCACAGTTCAAAAGCATCAATTCTTCGATGCTCAGCCTTCTTCACAGTCCAACTCTCACATCCATACATGACCACAGGAAAAACCATAACCTTGACTAGACAGACCTTAGTTGGCAAAGTAATGTCTCTGCTTTTGAATATGCTATCTAGATTGGTCATAACTTTTCTTCCTAGGAGTAAGCGTCTTTTAATTTCATGGCTGCACTCACCATCTGCAGTGATTTTGGAGCCCCCCCCCTCCAAAGAAGTCTGACACTGTTTCCACTGTTTCCCCATCTATTTCCCATGAAGTGATGGGACCGGATGCCATGATCTTTGTTTTCTGAATGTTGAGCTTTAAGACAACTTTTTCGCTCTCCTCTTTCACTTTCATCAAGAGGCTTT
>SJYW01015596.1:51442-75186 GCA_006410735.1 Raphicerus campestris | reverse complement strand
TGATGATGTGATCACTAATCTAGAGCCAGACATCTTGGAATGTGAAGTCAAGTGGGCCTTAGAAAGCATCACTATGAACAAAGCTAGTGGAGGTGATGGAATTCCAGTGGAGCTGTTTCAAATCCTGAAAGATGATGCTGTGAAAGTGCTGTACTCAATATGCCAGCAAATTTGGAAAACTCAGCAGTGGCCACAGGGCTGGAAAAGGTCAGTTTTCATTCCAATTCCAAAGAAAGGCAATGCCAAAGAATGCTCAAACTACCACATAGTCAAACCTATGGTTTTTCCAGTAGTCATGTACAGATGTGAGAGTTGGACCGTAAAGAAGGCTGAGTGCCAAAAAATTGATGCTTTCTAATTGTGGTGCTGGAGAAGACTGTTGAGAGTCCCTTGGATAGCAAGGGAGATCAAAGTAGTCAATCCTAAAGGAAATCAGCCCTAAATATTCACTAGAAGGACTGAGATGCTGAAGCTGAAGCTCCAATACTTTGGCCACTTGATAGGAGGAGCAACTCATTGGAAAAGACCCTGATGCTGGGACAGACTGGGGGCACAAGGAGAAGGGGATGACAGAGCATGAGACGGTTGGATGGCGTCACTGACTCGTGAGATAAGTTTGAGCAAACTCTGGAAGGTGGTTGAGGACAGGGGAGCCTGGTGTGCTGCAGTTCATGGGCCACGAAGAGCTGGACAGGGCTTAGTGACTGAATAACAGCAGCTTCAGGAAGTTCTTTACATTTTGTTTTGCCTGTGATTTCTCCCAAAGTTTCAAAGTCCAGTTAATTCCCTAACAATTTAATGTATCCCAGGGATTTCCCTGGTGGTGAGGTGGATGAGAATCTACCTTCTAATGCAGAGGACATGGGTTCAATCCCTGTGACGATTCCACATGCTGTGGTGCAACTCAGCCCATGTGCTGCAGCTTCTGAGTCCCTGCTCAGGGCCCACAGGTGCAGCTGCTGACGCCCGCGAGCCTGAAGCCTGTGGTTCGTAAGAAGACAAGCTGCCACGATGCAAAGCCTGTGTACCGCAACTAGGGAAACCTGAATGTAGCAACAAAGACCCAGTGAAACCAAAAATAAATTAACAAATAAAAATTTTAAAATAATTTCTAAAGTATCCCAGGCAATAGGAAAAGAGGAAGATAATTTCAATTGTTTCTAAAGTTAGCACAATTCTAATAGAAGAACATAATAAGGCATGAGAATCTGAAGCCTAATTTTATCCATGGATATAGATGCCAAACCACTAAAAATACTGTTCAGCAAGTTGATCCATCAGCATGTAAACAAGGCGTGGCTCCATGCAATTCCTGGCTGTGAAGCAGGACCGTAAGACCCAGCATCATACCGGCAGATTAAAAAAAAAAAATCCTAGGATTGTCTCAGTTAAAAAGGTATTTTACTATCTCAGTACCCATCCCTGCTAAGTACTCCCTGTTAACTAGAGAAAGAAGAACATTGTCCCAGTATGGTTGCCTTTTTGCCACAACCAACAAACCACACGCTTGAGGGAGAAGTACCCATTCCCCTCATCCCACCTCTGTCATCTTGATGGAGAAGTGCCCATTCCTGCCAGGCAAGGGCAAGGCCACCTCTGCCATCCCAATTAGTCAACATTGCTTGAGATGATGCAGGCACCTGAACAAGATATAAGACAAATAAAAAAGACTTGCTTCTGAACAGATATACTCCAAAATGCCATTACTTTATAAAGACATCTGTACCTGCATGTAGACTTTGCTGTTTGGCCACCCAAGAGCATTTCCAGAGGACGTAGAATAGTAGGGCCTGGCCCCAGACCACGTGCTGCACCCCTGGGAGGTCTAGGCTCACCTGCACCTGCCCTTGGGCCCCCTTTCCAGGACGCACACACTCAGATAAACTGCCACATGTAGTTATTTCGGCCTGTGGGAGCCATGGGGCCTGGTTTGCCTCACACACATCCTGTCCTCATGCCCACCTGTCAGGGCTTGAGCTGGAGCTCCTGGGAAGGCTGACCCTGCCTGACCCTCCAGCACCAACAGGAAGGACAAACCAAAAAGAAAAATGCTGTGTGGACACGTCTGCCTGACAGGGTGGAAGAAGAGGACAGAGGGGTCGAGGTGGCTCTGTCTGCATGCTGGGGATGGGGCCCTGCCAGCCCACATCAGCCCCTGGAGGGGGACGACAGGGCACAGGCTCCTCGACAGGGCCCTAAGCCCACCACCCGCAGGGCACAACACTGACCTGAGACTCCTGCCAACGTCAGCGCCCCTTCACAGCGCAGGGAGACACAAGTCGGACACTAACATGGCTGTAGCTCTAATACAGATCAAGGGACTGTCACACTGCCGATAGGCAGAGGGAGAGTGGGTCAGGGCTGACTCGGTGTGTGGAATGCAGCCTCAGTTTTAAGTGTGTGCAAAGCACATGTTCTACCACGGAGCTATACCCCCTACAGTTCATCAGTGGGGGGGGGGTTCTTTTCGCTTTCCTTCATGGTTTGTATTATACATAGAGATGGATCATTTATTTAAAAGTATAAAATTAGAAACTATTAATTAAGATCTTCCTATGTCACCAGATAGAGGACAGAATTAAATCACACAGAAAACCTCTGTAAAATACCTGGAACACTACAGCAGAAATAATTTGGAGCTCTGTGGAGCCCTGCACAAATAAAGATAGGACACTTTCACACACAAAGTCTACTCAGATAGCTCACTGATTTTAACATACACAATATTAATTCTGATATTGTTTATTTTAGAATTTGACAAAATGCTTCTAAAGAGTAATTATCCCCTAATTTTCTATAATGAACATGTACCTTTTTTAATAGTCAGAGATTAACTTTTTCACAATTGGTCAACTCCTTTTTTCCCCCTCTACTGAATCTGCGAGTTGATTTGACAAAGTGGACTAACATTTGGGTGCTGAATTTTTCTTCTCTGGCCAGGAGTTTGGCTGCTGGTGATTCAGTATCATTGGGGCTTCTCAGACAAAACTCCTGCTCAGGGGCTGAGAACTGCACCAGGAGGCCAGGCACTCTGCCATGGAAATGATCAGCACAGAACTGATGTTGCCTTACATGAACCCTGCCAGAAACAAACCCAGGTAAACAGGACCTTACCCTCCTTGCCCACCCGATGTCAAAGGGAGGACAGGCCCCCACCCCACCTTCCGACCTATGGGCTGGTGGCGCTCCCCTGGATGCTGTGTTTACTGATACTGGTGCAGGTGTCAGCAGCCAGTGTTGGCAGAGCCCAGGCACGGCCATGTGGTTTCCTGGATGAAGTTCTGATGAGCTGCCGCTGAAGGGATCAGCCTTTGAAATGGTGGCCAACAGCAGCTAATGATAAACTAACATCTTGGGCTGGAGGACAAGGAGGCGGCATTGGTCAGCTGCTCACCCTCCTTCTCAAGAGCGTGCTATAAAAGCTCTGCCTCTCCACAGGAGCATCCTCAAGAGCTGGCAGACCCCCCTGGGCACCATGGCCGCCCTGGGCATCACGGTTGCCCTGCTGCTGTGGATGGCCACCCTGCTGCTCATCTCCATCTGGAAGCACATCCACAGCAGCTGGAAGCTGCCCCCTGGCCCTTTCCCACTGCCCATCATTGGGAATCTTTTACAGCTGGATCTTAAGGACATTCCCAAATCCTTCACCAGGGTAAGAGAAATATTGTTGATTTGAGGGGGGAGAATTCAGAAATTAGATGTAATATGTGTGCATTCAATTCACAAATTAGAATCCAATACCACCTTGTTGTGAATCAACTGAATCACCAGAACCACCCAAGAGTGATAATCAAAATGCTGAGCTACTGATGCAGCTTGGGCACGCTGCTCAGTGGGCACTGCTCATGGCTGCCCGGGGGTCCTGCTTGAGCAGCGTCAACTGCCTTACTGTCGGGTGGCTCGGCCAGCCCAGTGTGGCCGTGGCTGCCACTGCTGTGCGAGGAGGGGCCTGCACTGACTCCGGATGCACGCTGGCTGGGTGTCGGTGCCAAAGAAAAAGAGGAAAAGTGAGGTGCTTGACCCCCTACACACACCTCTTACTGCATTTGTTGTGACCAGTGAATGAGCTCATAAATCTAGAGACTAAATGCGTTGATGAATCTATTAAAAGAGTTAACAAGAGAAGGTTCTAGGGCATAGAGCCACTTTAAAAGGCATTGACGGGCTCCATGCTCCAGGGAGCAAGATGGGCTTGGGGACTCTGGACAGTTCAGATCCAGCGAGTCCAACAGCATCCTAGGGCCCAGGACCTTGACTGGGGACAGCAGACTGGAGGTGGTGGGGGCAGTCACACCGAGAGACCTGGGGGGACCGGAGGAATCAGCCAGGCCTTCCGAGTTAACTGTGTCTGGGAGGGAGGGGAACGAGATGCACCCAAGTGCGTGGACTGAGTGTGCTTGCACCGGGATGCGCTCCCTGTGGAAGAAGCCACTGTGGGAGGGCCTTCCCCAGGTAGCTCTGGGTTCTCCTGGTCAACAACAGCGGCCTTGGGGATCACGTTAAAGTATGAGCCTCTTCTTGGAGTTGGCACTGGCTTACCCCACGGCCTGTTGGTCTCCGCAGCTGGCAGAGAGGTACGGGCCGGTGTTCACCCTGTACCTGGGCCCTCGGCGTGTTGTGGTTGTGCATGGCTACAAGCCCGTGAAGGAGGTCCTGCTTGACTACAAGAACGAGTTTTCTGGCAGAGGAGAGAACCCTGGATTCCAGGTGCACAAGGACAATGGTGTGTCCTGCTTGGGGTCGGGGTGCTGGGAGAGATGTTGGGGGAGGCCCTGAGTGGCAGGAATGACTCACTAAGGACAGAAAGGTGATGTGATCCTCAGGCAAGTCAGGTGATGATCAGTTCATTCAGTCGTTGCTCTGCGTGTTTTGATGAAAGCTACTGTGTGAGCCTGCATGCCAGAGTGGACAAGACCTGGAACATCCACCCACTGACCAGCAAGACAGACATATTCATAGAGAAACAGGCCAGAGGAAGCTGCTTCTGCTGTCTGGCTCAGTGGTGCCTCCCTCCACAGACCCTTCTGCCTCCCTGGGTCCCCAGTCTCTCCCGGGAGCTGTTTCCACTCACAGCTTCAACCACTCCAGGGTGTTGGGGCTCCATCTACTGAGGTTCCTCACCCACGAATGGCATCCACCTCTCCATTGAGGGGGCCTCTGATGTCCCACCTGGGGCTGTTCTTAGGTCAGGAAGAGGATGCTGAGATGTCCCTGTGACCCCTCTTTCCTCTGCCCCTCCCAACCCCCAGGCTCCAGACCCAAGAGTTCCCTATGTAGGGGAGGAGGCCTGGGGATCTAATTGGTCTTTATTGGAATATTTTCCGGAGTCCTGACTTCAGACTCCATCGTCAGCATCACCTGGGAGGTCCTGGAGCCAGAGTGGGGGACACTGGCTGGTGGGGGTGCCCCTCCTGCCCTCCCAGCTCTGAAGGCTCCTGGCCCCTGCTGTCCTTCGACCTCAGCTGCTTGTCCTTGGCCGCTTGCTCTCTGGTGTTTAAGTGAGATTCTAAAGCAGATTAGGGTGAAACAGCGTCCCTTCTACCCACAAAACTTGGAACCCTCACTTCTTCCTGAGTCAGTTTTGGAGGTGAGCTTCTGGAAAACTCATTCATTTTATGGAGGATTTCCAAATTGCTGTGCTTACAGTTGTATATGGACTTCTTGCTGTATTTTTCGAGTCTGCATTTCTGAGGCATTTGATTGTCTCTGTTAGATACTGTGCTTTTGTTTTTCTTCTTAGGAGCTCCTGAAACCAGATTAAGCACCTAAGCTTTGTCATTTACACAGAGGAGAGCCCCGGGAGGGCAGGAGTTCTGGAGTCAAAGGGCTTTGTTGTGGTCAGGGACATCCAGGGAGCCCTGGTGCAAGTCACGTGCCCCTGAAAGTAGTCAGGTGGAGTTGGCTCCACATCCTGCAGCTGGGACACCAGGGGCCTGACTGCCCCCGGCCTGCCTGTCCCACACGGCCTAGGGCTGACCCTGTACGTCAACCAGGCACTGGAACCAGGTCTGTGGTCCCCAGGAATAATGACGCGAATGTTCTCGATCACCACGGTGTGGAGCTGCGGCTGCGTACCCATGTGCTGAGAGAGCCACTCATCTCTTCAGCCAGTCTGGGAGGCTCTGGAAGGGGGGCTCCCTTGCCCCGCTTCTGCCCGTTTGGTCCCAAACGACGGCGCTTCTCTGGGGTCTGTCTCTTCATCTGCGCGTCTCTGTGTCTCACCATCTCTCCCTCTGTGTCTCTCTGTCTCTTCTCACATTTTTCTGTATCTTCTTTTCTTTCTACACAATTCTCCCCAAAACATTTTTAACCTCCCTTCTTCCCCGCCCCTCCCTCCTCAGCCACCTCCTCTCCTCACCACATGCTCTTCAGTGCGGTCCCCCAGCCCCCCTCCTTCCTGCCTTTCCTCCAGCATCGCAGGCCCTCAGGCCTCGGGGCACAGCCTCTGCCCTATCCACCAGCCTCCTCAGCACACACGCCCTGATCCCTGCCTTCCTTGCTTGTCCACCCTCTGTCCTGGGCCAGCAACGTGGAGGGCCAGAGCTGCCCGAGGCCTGGCCAGGCTGAGGGCGTAGACACTCGTGAGTTTGGAATGTCCCTTCCCTAGGTGCCCTCTTGGGCTGCCCTGCTGCGTACCCAGCTTCCACTTGGCCCATAATACAATGTCCCACAGGAATCAGTGCCAGGACACCTGAATACAGCTCGGGACACCTGAATATAGCTCAGGACACCTGAATACACCCTGAGCTCAGCCCTACCTGTGCTTCTAACTTGGTGAAGGGCGCCTGTAAGTGGGCCTCTTCGGCGCCCATGCCCCCGTCAGTGGCCACGCTCCCTGTCCACGGGCTTGTCTGCACGGCGGCTTCCTTGGCTCGAACGCCTCTTCTCCGGCCCCACTCGTGCTTCCTCTGCAGGCCACCCCGGTGTCCTCTCGGGCCTGGCCATATTTCCTTCAGGAAAGACTGGGGCTGTGGCCTTCCTCAGACCTGGACACGCAGGTGGGAAGCAGCTTGAGGGCTTCCCAGCTCTCGAGGTCTGCTGGCTGGAACCTTGGATTTTAGTGAGGACTTGCTGTGAAGCCACGAAGTGCAAGTTGAGGTATCTGTAATGTGAGGGTCAAAAATGGCTGAAAGCAATGCGATGCGGCAGCCTGGATGGAGGGGGAGTTTTGCAGAGGATGGGTGCATGTCTGTGCGCGGCCGAGCCCCTTCGCTGCTCACCCGGCACTCTCACAGCCGTGCTGACCGGACATCTCGCTGCTCTCACGCGAGCGGTGCTCAGTTCCGTCTGCCTGTTTGAGCCCCGTGAGCTGTGCAGTCCATCCAGGCCACAGTCCTGGAGTGGGTGCCATGCTCTTCTCCAAGGGATCTGCCCAATACAAGAATCGAACCCAGGTTTTCCATAGTGCAGGCGGATTCTTTACCAGCTGAGCCACATACCCTAAACAAAATGTTTTGGCATTAAAAAAACATCGCCAGAAGCAAAATGGCCTCCAAGGAATTAGTCAGCAGGCAGGAAAGAGGTGGGAGGCACTTCTTGGCAGTCAGGCACGGTCCCCCTCTCATGGGGGGATGCAAGACATAGTGAGGGAAGCAAGGAGGCTGTGATTGAGGAGCTTACATGAGCAACAGAGAAAACCAGGCTCCACACCAAATGCCTCCCTGCACACCGGAGCGTTGGTCCCTGTGTGCTCGAGGGCCCCTCGGTGCCCCCTGCGGAGCCGAGCCCATCACTCCTGCCCTCTTTCTCCTGAGAAAAATGTTTGCAGTAACGGTTTTCCTGCTCTGTCTCCTTAGGTATCATTTTCAACAATGGACCAACCTGGAGGGACACCCGGCGGTTCTCGTTGACCGTCCTCCGTGATTTAGGGATGGGAAAACAGGGCAACGAGCAGCGGATCCAGAGGGAGGCCCACTTCCTGCTGGACGTGCTCAGGAAGACCCAGGGTGCGTACAGCCTGGGGCTCACACCCACCCCTCTTTGACGTTTAGCCCAGACACCACTTCACAGGTCGGTTTCCTCTCTGATCCAGGGGGTAAGGTGGTCCCCGAGGGTGCAGCTGGTGTGTCCTGAATCACTGACAAGTAAGGAAAACCCAAGTGGCTCACACTTCCACCACCTCCCAAGAATTCTCACCATTCTAGGGTGTCTCCTCACAAGCACTGGAAATGTCCCTCCCGCCACACCCACAACAAGCACCCTCTCAATGCCCCTGTTTTCCAGGCCAGCCCTTTGACCCCACATTTGTCATCGGCTTTGCACCTTACAATGTCATCTCTGACATCCTCTTCCACAAGCGCTTTGACTATAAAGACAAGACGGGTCTGAGGTTGATGAGTTTGTTCAATGAGAACTTCTACCTGCTCAGCACCCCCTGGATCCAGGTGAAGAACTTTCCTCTCTCTTGCCTGCTTTGCACCCTTGCTTCAGTTTGATGGTTTACAGCAGGAAAAGGATAAGAAGGGTCACTTGTGTGTGTGTGGACGGATGGGCATACAAGACTAGATAGCATGAAGTCTCCTTCTGGGGACGTCCATGGAGCGTGCGGTTCCACCCAGCTAGCCTTGGGACACTTACCGTTTTACTCTCTAAGTTGATCCTCACCAGACAGGCAGTTCCTCTGCCTCTGTGTTCATGTTCCCACCACAGAACTCACATGGCCTCACAGAGCGGTGCCCAAAAGATACTTTCAGCCAAAATGCTCCAAATAATACAATGTTGACAGCCATAAATTTGGGTTTGGAGAAGGTTATTATCCTGGCACACAAAACACTATTGCATCCAGAAAAAATGTGTATAGTAAGAAAATTCTCTCCCTTCCTCCCTCTCTTTCTAGCTTTTTAATAATTTCTCAGACTACCTACAGTACCTGCCTGGAAGCCATAGAAAGCTACGGAAAAATGTGTCTGAAATAAAAGATTATGCTTTAGAAAGAACGAAGGATCACCAGAAGTCCCTGGAGCCCAGCTGCCCCCGAGACTTCGTCGACACCCTGCTGATAGAAATGGCGAAGGTACACTTGCAGCTTGCGGCTTCTGGACCAGGTGGAGCTGAGCGCTTGGCTGTTACGAGATGGGTTTGCAGGGCAGGGCGTGCTTTTTTCAGATTTATATGCTGACTTGCACTGTGGTGTCCATGCTGCCCACACTGGGTGCATCCTGATGCTCTCAGTTTTACACGTATGTGCTGGCTTCAGCATGACCTCCACATACATCGACACTCGGCCGGCCTGCCGGGCCACGCAGCACTCTGCTGTCTGTTGAGCTCACCAACAAGATGGCTTCTCTTGGGGAAGCTGTCTGGGGAGTGTGGATTGGGGCCAGTGGGACCTTCACGCTGGCTCCCTCCAGCCCATGCTTTTTAACCACTTCTGATCAATTAATGACTGCATCTCATCTGGGGAGAGGCCCTCAGCCTTCCTCCTCAGCACTTAATTCCCAAATTGTGCATGACCTCAGCGGGTGCAGGCCTTCCCAACACAACCTCCCTGACATCCTCTTGGGTCCCCACCCAGATCGGCCACACTTCTCTCTCCTGGGCACCACAAGAGGCTCTGGAGTGCCACACCTGGCTTCCCTGGATCACTTGCTCCAGTTGTCTGAGAGCCTCCTCCATCTGCTGGGCCCCCTCCCACCCCTCTTCCCATTATAACCTGCTTCCTGGGACCGAAAGGCTCAGCTGTGGGGACAGTAGGAGGCCGAGGGCAGCCCTGCAGGAGCCCCACAGTCAGCCCTGGGCTGCTGGAGTTCGTGGCACAGGGCCAGGAAGGGCCTGAGCCCCCAGGAGGGCCCTTGGTAGCATAGAAGGATCCCCAGTCTCACACCCAGGTGAGGGTGTAGCCCCCATGGCCCTTTTCTGGGGGCCTTGGTTCCCTCACTGTGCAACGGAGCTGCCGGTTCTGTGCAGGATGGGCCCGAGGAGCCGGCAGGGCGGGCAGGTCCGCCTCTGCCCGGGGACACAGGGTCTCTTTTTCATCCACCTGAAGACGTTCCCTCATTGAGTTCCTGTCTCTCATCCACAGGAAAAACACAGTGCGGACCCCGTGTACACCTTGGAAAACATCGCTGTGACTGTGGCCGACCTGCTCTTTGCGGGGACCGAGACCACCAGCACCACCCTGCGATACGGGCTCCTGATTCTCATGAAATACCCAGAGATTGAAGGTAGGACAAGCAATGGGCCAGGACTCTGGACCTTTGGCTGTCACATGTGGACAGAGACCCCGTGTCCCTCAGCCTGGAACATTTAAGCTTCAGCTTCCTGTCTGCAAAACAGGGAGTGACCCTGGGATCACTGGAGGAACGCTCCGGGGACGTGTTCTTGTACGTGACAGGCACCTGGCACTCAGCCCTCCCACACCCACTAACACACCCAGATTGCAAAAGAAAGTCCAGTGAAGGAACACCATACTGCCAGAATCCACTCCAGGATATGATCTGTTCAGGAGAGAGCGAACATGTGCTCATGACCCTAAGACCCAGCCTTTCAGGAAAAGCTGGGAGGGAAGAGTGGGCAGGGTCAAGACCTCCTGGCTTATCTCACCAGATTGGAAGAGGGACCACAGGAGGAACCCCAGGTAAAGCATTGCAAGTCTGCCTGCTGCCCTGGGTCCAGCCCTCCTTCCCAGGGCTCCTCCCCAGCACCTGGACCAGGTGAACTTGGGGTGGATCAGGCATGACTTTGGGGGCTGCACGCACAGAGCATCAGGCATTAGAAACACCCCCACCCTGGCCCATAGGTGAGCAGTACTGTATATTAGCAGGCTGGTCAGCACCAGCCCCTAAGGAAACAGGAGGCAGGGGAGCCATCACCAGTGCTCAGGCCTGGAGCTCCCAGCTTTCACTGGGCTGGCCCATAGCTGCAGTGGGGGTCCCCACTGCAAGGAGCCCCTCACTACCTCAGCCATGCCTCTTGCTGATGATTATAATTTGGTTCCTACTGTGTGACAGGTGTGCGTATTAGCCCTTTAATACACTGTGGTCTTGAAGGCACATGTGAAAGGGCATGAAGTTATTACCTCGGGAACATGGGTATGTGACCCATCCAGGGTCAGACCTGGTCCATCTGACTCCAAGGTCTTCGCCTTTCTATTGGACAGAAAAGTAAGGGGAAGGAGCCCAGCATCCACAGAGCAAAGCCCCTGTGGGTCTGGGGCAGCTTTAAAGGAGCTCTGACCGTCCTGTACTAGGAGATCCACAGCCTCCAAAATTGTTTTATTTTATTAATCATGACAAATTTCCGGTATAGAGAAAAAGACAAAATAAATGCGACAGTCATCTATACACCCATGGCCAAATTTAACATGTTAACATTTTGCAATACTAACTCAGAGCTCTTGAAAATAAAGATTACAGGGTCAGCGGAGGGCCCTCCTCACCTCCCTGGCTTCCCCACACACCCCAGACTGCAGTCTTCCTGGAGGGCTGTGTAGCATCCCATGTAGGGCTTCTTAGATTTACCAGTTACTGAGTATTTACTTAGTATTTACCATTTACTGAGTAATACCATCTGTATTGTTATATGTGTTGACATTTTTTGCGTGGTTGGTTACCATTACTGCAGGGAGCTGTAGTCCTCTCAACATATCACAAAAGCCCGCAGGCAACCTCAGACCTAGCAAGGCAAAGCAGCTACCAAAGGCTTTGCCAGAAGAGGGGCTTCCAGAGCCTCCCTCCAGGGCCCTTCGGGAGTGCGACATGCTTGCCTGTTTCCATTCTCCACTCGCCTCCATACTCCGAAGAGGCATGCAGCAAGCCAGCCTGGGGTCACAGTTAATACAGAGTTTTCCTCCTGCTAGAAACCCCCAAGGCCCTTTTTCATTCTCTGCTCCTGGTGTGAAGACAAGCACTGGACTAGCTATGACCACTAAGAGAATGGAGGCCATAAACAGACGTGTAAGTGCTGTAGACTGCACACAACCTCACCCAGCTTAGCTCTTACTGCATGTGTGGATGAGTTATCCAATAACGTGAAGCTCCATAAACACCTGCTGGGTCTATGGCTGGGCACTGAGCCAGCCTGGAGTCATGCATTTATCCCATGCATATTTTGGCAGAGAAACTTCATGAAGAAATTGACAGGGTGATTGGGCCAAGCCGAATCCCTGCCATCAAGGACAGGCTGGACATGCCCTATCTGGATGCTGTGGTGCATGAGATTCAGCGATTCATCGACCTCATTCCCTCCAATCTGCTCCATGAAGCGACCCAGGACACAGTGTTCAGAGGATATGTCATCCCCAAGGTCAGATATGAGCCTGCGGGGCACACCCAGCAGATCAGCTGCCTTCCAGGGAACAGGATGGGGCCAAGGACACCCCGTCTTGGCAGGTGCTGCCGAGCACTAGGGGCTGGGCCAGCATCCCTACCTGCAGAGCGCCCTTCCCCCAGCAGGCCTGGCGTGGACCTGGTGGCCCCAGAAATGAGGCCGTCTGGGAAGGGGGTTCCTCAGGTGGTGCCTGGGGTGGTGGTGTGTCCCAGAACCAGGAACAGACAACAGTACTATCCAGCCCTGGATGTGTCAGTCAGAGAAGCTACTGGCCCAAGATGAGAGCTCTCATCACCATTTAGTCATGATTCCACCTGCTATCTGCCCTTAGGCGAAAAGCTTCTCCAATTGGAAATGTACCATTTGTCTAACATAAAATTCAACTGGGGGCCCCCAGATGAAAGCCTATGATATGCTAACCTGACTGACCAAGGCGGCCCGTGTTCCCTCCAGGGCACAGTCGTAATTCCGACGCTGGACTCTGTCTTGTATGATAGGCAAGAGTTTCCTGAACCAGAGAAGTTTAAACCAGAGCACTTTCTGAATGAAAATGGAAAGTTCAAGTACAGTGACCATTTTAAGGCGTTTTCTGCAGGTAAGAAGCATTCAGAGGCAGCGCCTTCCGTGGGATTGTCCCTGATTCCTACTCTCTGCTCCACATGTGATCTGCTTCATGCCCTTTACCCCAGCCTGACCCAAGTGTGCTCTTCCCTGTGCAGAGAGGTTAAATGACATCTCGTCACTGGAAGTCCTGAGATTGAATTGAGGATGAGTCATTTTTCCCCTTAGATACTTCATTTAATAGAACTTGGTGAACTCTTTCACAGCTATATTGCCTGCCTCTCCATAATTTTAAACAAGGATCACTAAGGAAAACCTCGTACTCAGTCACCTGGACCCATCGTAGGGCCACCCCTCCTGAGGGAAGGCCTCCCCTCAGTGTGCTGTGAGGGAAGGTCTGTGACCAACTCTGACTGGAACTCTCGACGTGAGAGCACTGGCTTCCACGGGGGCCCCCCTTCTTCCCCTAGGACATCAGGCTGAGCACTGGCAGGGTCTATTCTCTTGACCTACCACAGGTTTATGCAGTTGAGAGCTGCTGGTTGAGGCCCTGATCCTCCTACACTGAAATCCACTGTGGGCTCCCGTTCAGTGGGTAGATGGGCCCAGTTCTGCTTCGGTGCCATGACACATGGCCTCCCCCCACCCCCTCTCCCCCTGCTACCTGGCCTGGGGCAGAGTCTCAGTGTTGCTGTCACCTCCAGGAAAGCGGGTGTGTGTTGGAGAAGGCCTGGCTCGCATGGAACTGTTCCTGTTCTTGGCCGCCATCCTGCAGCACTTTAACTTGAAGTCACTTGTTGACCCCAAGGATATCGACCTCAGCCCCATTGCAATTGGGTTTGCCAAGATCCCACCCCGTTACAAACTCTGTCTCATTCCCCGCTCAGAAGTGTGAGGCGCAAACACCCTGAAACCCCGGGCTCCTGGGCATCCCCTCTGCGAGGACACTGGGAGCCCAGGCTCCAGAGGGAACCAGCTGGGCCAGAGACACTGCTTTCCAGGCCATGCTCCTCAGACAGAATTTGAAAGCAAAGTGCAAAAAGGTTGTGTCAAACTAATCAAACTAATTAGAGCAAACTATGACTTAGCTTGTGTTTGAGTTCCTAGAAACCATGAAAATTAAGAACGTATCAGTGCAGCTTAAACTAAACTTCTGAAAAAATAGAGCTGCCCAGTCATCAGAGTCAGTGTGTCTTATAAAGGAGTTACAAAGAGGAAAACAGATGTTATTTTGTTGTTCAGAAAAAATAAAGATAACGCAGCTTTGGCAACCTTCCCTCGGATGTGAAGTTCTTCCTTCAGGCTCACTAGTAGCATCACCCTGTGCTATATTTTAAGACTGAAATATATCTGAAGAGTCATCATAGACATCTGTTATTATCACTTAATATTAAAGTCTGACTTTGTGCCTGCAAGGGGAAGTTCTAAGCATGTAAAGACTCTAGTGTGGAATGAGGCAGAAACTTGGAAATTATTAACCAGCTCCATAACCTGAAGCTCAGAAGAATCATTTTGGACAAGAGCACTGTCCACATCCACCGGGCACGCACCAGGAAAAGCACTGTACGCCCCGCCCTCCTGCCTGACTTCCCTGTCAGTAAAAGGGGTGTGCGAGCAGCCCCTCCAGGGCGGAGCTGTGAGGGCTGAGCGGGTGTGGCGCAGAGCTGTGGAGGGCCGTGCAGTACCCAAGTCCCGGGTGTGTCCCGTGTGCTGTCAGGCTTCTTAGTAAAGTGAGTCACCCCAGCAGTGCAGCCTCTCCCATCTCTCCCTGACCCTCCTGCTTCTCACCTAGGAGGATCCTGTGATAACATCGTGCCCACCTAGGGAACCCAGCACCATCTCCTGTTCTCAGGGTCCTTACACTAATCCAACATATTCAAAGTTCCACCTTCCATGTGAAGTAGCTTACTTATAGCTTAGAAAGAAGAAGGTGGTGTCATGTCCCAAGCAAACCCAAAACCTAGCAGATCAAATTACAAGATCTGAAAGCTTGAGGATCCCTTTTGGCTTGAAGCTCTGTCTGCTGAAGCCAGTGGGGCGGAGGTCCTACCCTTGGTTCTCTGCTGGGCAGGTGTCCTGCCCCTAGATCTTTGTCAGACAGCCCTGCCTCCACTAATTCAGACAGGAACAGTCTATCTTGTTGGAAGCAAGTCTAAGATTCCCATTTTTGAAACCAAAGAATTGGCCCTAATGATTCGAGTCACCTTTGGGGTCATGCGTCACTTGTCTAAAAGTATAACACACTTCAGAGCTGAATAGCTCTATCATCTCATCCTGTAAAATCCACAAAGTCCAACAGGATTTATTGGTTGCTTCCCATCTTCACTCCAAACTGTCAGTTTTCCTGCTGAGGTAACTGATTAATTCCCAGTTCACACCCAATACTAATTTCCTTATCCAGGGGACACTGAGTCACACCCTTGATCTTCTCTTCCAAACATGAATATATATGTTTTTCAATCAGTTCAGTTCAGTTCAGTTGATCAGTTATGTCTGACTCTATGACCCCAGCACACCTGGACTGCAGCACACCAGGCCTCCCTGTCCATCCACCTCTCGGAGCTTGTTCAAACTCATATCCAAAAGCTGGTGATGTCATTCAACCATCTCACCCCCTGTTGTCCCCTTCTCCTCCTGCCTTGAATCTTTCCCAGCATTAGGATCTTAACAAATTAGTCAGTTCTTCGCATCAGGTGGCCAAAGTGTTAGAGTTTCAGCTTCAACATCACTCCTTCCAATGAATATTCAGGACTGGTTTCCTTTCGGATTGACTGGTTTGATCTTCTTGCAGTCCAAGGGACTCTCAAGAGTCTTCCCCAAGATCACAGTACCAAAGCATCAGTTCTTTGGTGCTCAGCTTTCTTTATGGTCCAACTCTCACATCTATACATGATACTGGAAAAACCATAGCTTTGACTAGATGGACATTTCTCAGAAAAGTAATGCCTCTGCTTTTTAATATGCAGTCTAGGTTTGTCATATCTTTTCTTCTAAGGAACAAGCATCTTTTAATTTCATGGCTGCACTCACCATCTGCAGTGATTTTGGAGCCCAGAAAAATAAAGTCTGTCACAGTTGCCATTGTTTCCCCATCTATTTGCCATGAAGTGATGGGATGCCATGATCTTAGTTTTTTGAATGTTGAGTTTGAAGTCAGATTTTTCATTCTCTTCTTTCATTTTCATCAAGAGGCTCTTCAGTTCCTCTTCACTTTCTGCCATAAGGGTGGTGTCATCTGCATATCTGAGGTTATTGATATTTCTCCCAATAATCTTGATTCCGGCTTGTGCTTCATCCAGTCCTGCATTTCACATGATGTGCACTGCATATAAGTTAAATAAGCAGGGTGACAATACACAACCTTGATGTACTCCTTTCCCGATTTGGAATCAGTCAGTTGTTCCATGTCCAGTTCTAACTGTTGCTTCTTGACCTGCATACAGGTTTCTCAGGAGGTAGGTAAGGTGGCCTGGTATTCCCATCTCTTGAAGAATCTTTTGCAGTTTTCTGTGACCCACACAGTCAAAGGCTTTGGCATATTCAATAAAACAGAAGTCGATGTTTGTCTGGAAGTCTCTCGCTTTTTCGATGATCCAACAGATGTTGGCAACTTGATCTTTGGTTCCTCTGCCTTTTCTTGGTTCACATACTGTTGAAGCCTTACTTGGAGAATTTTGAACATTACTTTCCTAGCTTGTGAAAGTGAAAGTTGCTCAGTCGTGTCCAACTCCTTGCAACCTCATGGACTGTATAGTCCATGGAATTCTCCAGGCCAGGATGCTGGAATGGGTATCGTTTCCTTTCTCCAAGGGATCTTTCCAACCCAGGGGTCAAACTCAGTTCTCTTGCACTGCAGGCAGATTCTTTACCAGTTGAGCCACAAGGGAAGCCCATTGCAAGCGTGTGAGATGAATGCAATTGTGTGGTAGTTTGAACATTCTTTGGGAATGCCTTTTTTTGGGGGAATGGAATGACAACTGATCTTTTCCAGTCCTATGACCACTGTTGAGTTTTCCAAGTTTGCTGGAATATTGAGTGCAGCACTTTAGCAGCAGCATCTTTTAGGATTTGAAATAGCTCAGCTTGAATTCCATCACCTCCACTAGCTTTGTTAGTAGTGATGCTTCCTAAGACCCACTTGACTTCGCATTACAGGATATCTGGCTCTAGGTGAGTGATCACACTGTTGTGGTTATCTGGGTTATTAAGATCTTTTTTGTACAGTTCTTCCATGTATTCTTGCCACTTCTTCTTAACATCTTCTGCTTCTGTTAGTCCAGACCATTTCTGTCCCGTATGGAGCCCATCTTTGCATGAACTGTCCCCTTGGTATCTCTAATTTTCTTGAAGAGATCTCTAGTCTTTCCCATTCTGTTCTTTTCCTCTATACCTTTGCATTGATCACTGAGGAAGGTTTCTTATCTTTCCTTGCTGTTCTTTGGAACTCTGCATTCAGATGGGTATGTCTTTCCTTTTCTCCTTTGCTTTTCACTTCCCTTCTTTTCACAGCTATTTGTAAGGCCTCCTCAGACAGCCATTTTGCCTTTTTGCATTTCTTTTCTTGGGTGGGGTTGCTCTTGATGACTTTCTCCTGTACAATGTCACAACCTATGTCCATAGTTCTTCAGGCACTCTGTCTATCAGATCTAATCCCTTGAATCTATTTGTCACTTCCACTGTGTAATCATAAGAGATTTGATTTAGGTTGTACCTGAATGGTCTAGTGGTTTTCCTTACTTTCTTCAATTTAAGTCTGAATTTTGCAATAAAGAGTTCATGATCTGAACCACAGTCAGCTCCTGGTCTTTTTTTTAAATTTTTTTTTTGCTGACTGTGTAGAGTTTCTCCATCTTTGGCTTCAAAGAATATAATCAATCTGATTTCTATATTGACTATCTGGTGATGTCCATGAACAGATTTCTATCGGAAAGACAGCCCCACGATCTGAACCCTTTCATTAGCGCTTTAGAGCAGAGGCAGAAAAGCTACAGAAAGGAGAAGATGCTAGTNCATCTTTTAATTTCATGGCTGCACTCACCATCTGCAGTGATTTTGGAGCCCAGAAAAATAAAGTCTGTCACAGTTGCCATTGTTTCCCCATCTATTTGCCATGAAGTGATGGGATGCCATGATCTTAGTTTTTTGAATGTTGAGTTTGAAGTCAGATTTTTCATTCTCTTCTTTCATTTTCATCAAGAGGCTCTTCAGTTCCTCTTCACTTTCTGCCATAAGGGTGGTGTCATCTGCATATCTGAGGTTATTGATATTTCTCCCAATAATCTTGATTCCGGCTTGTGCTTCATCCAGTCCTGCATTTCACATGATGTGCACTGCATATAAGTTAAATAAGCAGGGTGACAATACACAACCTTGATGTACTCCTTTCCCGATTTGGAATCAGTCAGTTGTTCCATGTCCAGTTCTAACTGTTGCTTCTTGACCTGCATACAGGTTTCTCAGGAGGTAGGTAAGGTGGCCTGGTATTCCCATCTCTTGAAGAATCTTTTGCAGTTTTCTGTGATCCACACAGTCAAAGGCTTTGGCATATTCAATAAAACAGAAGTCGATGTTTGTCTGGAAGTCTCTCGCTTTTTCGATGATCCAACAGATGTTGGCAACTTGATCTTTGGTTCCTCTGCCTTTTCTTGGTTCACATACTGTTGAAGCCTTACTTGGAGAATTTTGAACATTACTTTCCTAGCTTGTGAAAGTGAAAGTTGCTCAGTCGTGTCCAACTCCTTGCAACCTCATGGACTGTATAGTCCATGGAATTCTCCAGGCCAGGATGCTGGAATGGGTATCGTTTCCTTTCTCCAAGGGATCTTTCCAACCCAGGGGTCAAACTCAGTTCTCTTGCACTGCAGGCAGATTCTTTACCAGTTGAGCCACAAGGGAAGCCCATTGCAAGCGTGTGAGATGAATGCAATTGTGTGGTAGTTTGAACATTCTTTGGGAATGCCTTTTTTTGGGGGAATGGAATGACAACTGATCTTTTCCAGTCCTATGACCACTGTTGAGTTTTCCAAGTTTGCTGGAATATTGAGTGCAGCACTTTAGCAGCAGCATCTTTTAGGATTTGAAATAGCTCAGCTTGAATTCCATCACCTCCACTAGCTTTGTTAGTAGTGATGCTTCCTAAGACCCACTTGACTTCGCATTACAGGATATCTGGCTCTAGGTGAGTGATCACACTGTTGTGGTTATCTGGGTTATTAAGATCTTTTTTGTACAGTTCTTCCATGTATTCTTGCCACTTCTTCTTAACATCTTCTGCTTCTGTTAGTCCAGACCATTTCTGTCCCGTATGGAGCCCATCTTTGCATGAACTGTCCCCTTGGTATCTCTAATTTTCTTGAAGAGATCTCTAGTCTTTCCCATTCTGTTCTTTTCCTCTATACCTTTGCATTGATCACTGAGGAAGGCTTCTTATCTTTCCTTGCTGTTCTTTGGAACTCTGCATTCAGATGGGTATGTCTTTCCTTTTCTCCTTTGCTTTTCACTTCCCTTCTTTTCACAGCTATTTGTAAGGCCTCCTCAGACAGCCATTTTGCCTTTTTGCATTTCTTTTCTTGGGTGGGGTTGCTCTTGATGACTTTCTCCTGTACAATGTCACAACCTATGTCCATAGTTCTTCAGGCACTCTGTCTATCAGATCTAATCCCTTGAATCTATTTGTCACTTCCACTGTGTAATCATAAGAGATTTGATTTAGGTTGTACCTGAATGGTCTAGTGGTTTTCCTTACTTTCTTCAATTTAAGTCTGAATTTTGCAATAAAGAGTTCATGATCTGAACCACAGTCAGCTCCTGGTCTTTTTTTTAAATTTTTTTTTTGCTGACTGTGTAGAGTTTCTCCATCTTTGGCTTCAAAGAATATAATCAATCTGATTTCTATATTGACTATCTGGTGATGTCCATGAACAGATTTCTATCGGAAAGACAGCCCCGCGATCTGAACCCTTTCATTAGCGCTTTAGAGCAGAGGCAGAAAAGCTACAGAAAGGAGAAGATGCTAGTTTTGTGTAACCAATAAATTACCATTGCTTCTGCCCAGAGTGAAGGAGATTTGGGTAATAATGGAAGGTCTGGGGGCTTCTCAGGTGGCTCAGTGGTAAAGAATCCACCTGCCAATGCAGGAGACACAGAAGATGCAAGTTTGCTCACTGGGTGGGGAAGATCCGCAGGAGGAGGAAATGGCAACCTGCAAGTATTCTTGCTTGAAAAATCCCACGGACAGAGGAGCCTGGTGAGCTGCAGTCCACAGGGTCACAAAGAGTAGGACATGACTGAGTGACTGAGCATGCACACAGGCAGGGAAGGACTGGATCAGTTTTTAGAAGGAGACTTGAACTGGGCTGAGAGGGTTGTTGTTCAGCTGGTAAGTCGTGTCCAACTCTTTGAGACCCCATGGGCTGTAACCCACCAGCCTCCTCTGTCCATGGACATTTCCAGGCAAGAATACTGAAGTGACTGTCATTTCTTTCTCCAGGGGCTCTTCCCAACCCAGGGAACAAACCTGCATCTTTTGTGTCTCCTGCATTGGCAGGCAGATTCTTTGACATTGGGCTTGGCAAAGGCTAAGGAAATGTTACTTATTGAAGAGATCTTGAGAGTGTGGTCTGGGATGGAGGGATAACCTGTCACAGATGAAAAAATCTGTCTGCAGTGCTCCATAAATATTCCCATTACATCATTCTGCACTCATCATTTCTGTGATCTGAACAGTCTCACACCTATTGTACCCTCAACTTTGATATCCAAGGATATGGTGATGCTCTCTCTTCCTGGTAGTTCTTTCTGTTTAGGAATGGTTTGTCAGCGTATTTCTGCCTTATAAAAAAGATTCGGGAGTGAACGGGGTTGGGGTAGGGGTTCAGTTCAGTTCAGTTGCTCAATTGTGTCCAACTCTTTGTGACCCCATGAATTGCAGCATGCTAGGCCTCCCTGTCCATCACCGACTCCCAGAGTTCACTCAAACTCGTGTCTATCGAGCCAGTGATGCCATCCAGCCATCTCATCCTCTGTTGTCCCTTCTCCTGGCCCCAATCCCTCTCAGCATCAGAGTCTTTTCCAATGAGTCAACTCTTCACATGAAGTGGCCAAAGTATTGGAGTTTAAGCTTTAGCATCAGTCCTTGCAAAGAACACCCAGGACCGATCTCCTTTAGAATGGACTGGTTGGATCTCCTTGCAAGGGGAGTCTCCTTGCAAGGGACTCTCAAGAGTCTTCTCCATGGTAGGGATTGGGAGAGAAAAAAGGATGTGAAGCCATGAGTGATTGGCTAGGCTCATGTGATTTTTTGTATACATCAGATATCTTGACTTTTGGATATTATCCAGTCTGCCACTATTAAGCCAAAGCACATGTTTATTTTTGACATTTTTGAGAAATGCAACCAATTTAAGACAGGAAAGAATCTGCTTGCAATGCAGGAGACCTAGGTTTGATCCCTGGTCAGGAAGATCCCCTGGAGAAGGGCATGGCAACCCACTCCAGTATTTTTGCCTGGAGAATTCCACAGACAGAAGAGCCTGATGGGTCTCAAAGAGTGGGACATGACTGAGTGACTAACACTTTCACTTTTAAGAGCAAATAATTTCTAGAAGACCTTGCTTTAAATATGCTTATCCTTTTTTGCTAATGCTTTCTGTGGACTAAGTGGGCTCTAAGGGCTAGCAACATGTTTCCCATTTAACATGTTCTTGATAATCATAAATTCTACAGCACAAAACAGAAGCCTATTTTCAAACAAACTAGGAAAATTATTTTTCCTATTAGAGTGATTCACTCTTCATTCTAATTGGCTCCAAACTGATTTTTCAAAACGTAAATAAAACATAGCATATACCTCCATAGAAATAACAGACTCATGATGTAAAAAAGGTGAAAAGTTGAAACATAGTTTTCTGGTCTGTTCACAGCTGATTTGTAAAATTCATGTGGTTTCTTCATTGCAACAACCTTATTGAGGTCCATCCAAGTAACATTTGTTTTCCTTTCAGAAGTTCTACTTATGTTTATGAAGTCCTATGAATCATATTCGGCATGTAATATAAGACTTCCTTCTCTGCATAATTTTGTTAAAAACATTGAGTTTGGGGTCTAGACATATCATTTAGAATTTGCTCAGTAATGAACCAACACAAGTTTACTGACTTAAAAAAATAAAAAATAATTTAAGAAATTTGTTCCAAGTTCTGTGGTTCAGCATTTTGTTTTACTTTGCTTTTTTTAAAATTAATTTGTATTGGAGTATAGTTGATTTACAATGTTCTGTAAGTTTCTGCTGTACAGCAAAGTGAATCAGTTATACAGATATCCACTCTTTTTTAGATTCTGTTTCCATACAGGTCATTATAGACTATTGAGTAGAGTTCCCTGTTATGAACAATAGGTTCTTATTAGTTATTTACTTTATATATAGTAGTGTGTATGTCTGCCCCAGTTCAGTTCAGTTCAGTCACTTAGTCATGTCCGACTCTTTGTGACCCCATGAATTGCAGTACCCCAGGCCTCCCTGTCCATCACCAACTCCCAGAGTTCACTCAAACTCATGTCCATTGAGTTGGTGATGCCATCCGGCCATCTCATCCTCTGTAGTCCCCTTCTCTTCCTGCCCCCAATCCCTCCCAGCATCAGAGTCTTTTCCAATGAGTCAACTCTTCGAATGAGGTGGCTAAAGCATTGGAGTTTCAGCTTTAGCATCAGTCCTTCCAAAGATCACCCAGGACTGATATCCTTTAGAATGGACTAGTTGGATCTCCTTGCAGTCCAAGGGACTCTCAAGAGTCTTCTCCAACATCGCAGTTCAAAAGCATCAACTCTTCGGCGCTCAGCTTTCTTCACAGTCCAACTTTCACATCCACACATGACCACTGGAAAAACCATAGCCTAGACTAGATGGAACTTTGTTGGTAAACTAATGTCTCTGCTTTTGAATATATTATCTAGGTTGGTCATAACTTTCCTTCCAAGGAGTAAGCATCTTTTAATTTCATGGCTGCAATCATTTAGGAGCCCCAAAAATGAAGTCTGTCACTGTTTCCACTGTTTCCCTATCTATTTCCCATGAAGTGTTAGGACCAGATGCCATGATCTTAGTTTTCTAAATGTGAGCTTTAAGCCAACTTTTTCACTTTCCTCTTTCACTTTCCTCAAGAGGCTTTTTAGTTCCTCTTCACTTTCTGCTATAAGGATGGTGTCATCTGCATATCAGAGGTTATTGATATTTCTCCTGGCAATCTTGATTCCAGCTTGTGTTTCTTCCAGCCCAGCGTTTCTCATGATGTACTCTGCATAGAAGTTAAATAAGGAGACAGGGATCAAGACCATCCCCATGTAAAAGAAATGCAAAAAAGCAAAATGGCTGCCTGGGGAGGCCTTACAAATAGCTTTGAAAAGAAGAGAAGAGAAAAGCCAAGGAGAAAAGGAAAGATATAAGCATCTGAATGCAGAGTTCCAAAGAATAGCAAGGAGAGATAACATAGCCTCTCTCAGCCATAAATGCAAAGAAATGGAGGAAAACAACAGAATGGGAAAGACTAGAGATTTCTTCAAGAAAATTAGAGATACCAAGGGAACATTTCATGCAAAGATGGGCTTGATAAAGGACAGAAATGGTATGGACCTAACAGAAGCAGAAGATATTAAGAAGAGGTGGCAAGAATACACAGAAGAACTGTACAAAAATGATCTTCACAACCAAGATAATCATGATGGTGTGATCACTCACCTAGAGCCCCAGACATCCTGGAATGTGAAGTCAAGTAGGCCTTAGGAAGCATCACTATGAACAAAGCTAGTGGAGGTGATGGAATCCCAGTTGAGCTATTTCAAATCCTGAAAGATGATGCTGTGAAAGTGCTGCACTCAATATGCCAGCAAATTTGGAAAACTCAGCAGTGGCCACAGGACTG
>SJYW01015596.1:0-15384 GCA_006410735.1 Raphicerus campestris | reverse complement strand
TGGAGAAGGAAATGGCAACCCATTCCAGTGTTCTTGCCTGGAGAATCCCAGGGACGGGGGAGCCTGGTGGGCTGCCATCTATGGGGTTGTACAGAATTGGACACGACTGAAGCGACTTAGCAGCAGCAGAAACTAGATCCCTCCATCAGAGTCATCAATTAGGAAAGCAGCCTCCAGACATCTTCCTGTGCAAACTACACAGTACTGCAATTTTTCTATCTTGCTTTATTCTCATAAAAATATGTTTTGAAGATCATATTGTATCTGTATGTCTAATAATTTTAACATTGATTTGGTTAAGCGGATTTTAATTCTACTTCCCCTTCATTTTAGAAATCCACTGCACAGGTATATCCCAGTGTGCATGGGATTTAGCTATTTCCTTCCCAAGTTTTCCTACCACCATCTAAGCTCCAGTGACTGTCCTATCCATGCATCTATATGTGTCTTGTGTGATCCTATAGGAATGTGACCAAAAAGGGGAAAAGATAATTTAAATGTTAAAATTTGCGCCAGAAGGACTACTGCAAAGCCTTTACCCTTTCTCCCTCTCGCCAGAGTATGACATGGTCTGTATCTTTACACTGTTGTTAATGTTAGATAGCAACACTGCCCCCTCTAAAACAACCTAACAGACTGAAAATGGAATCTTGATGTCTCATTTTCCTTCACTGCTGCAGAATCAATGTTTGTGTCCCTCCATATTTCATTTGTTGACATCCTAAAGTCTGATGAGAGGTATTAGAGGGTGGGGCCTCTGGGAGGTGATTAGCTCATGAGGCTGCAGCCCTCATGAATGAGATTAGCACCTTGTAAGAGACCCCAGAGGTCTCCCTTGCCCATTCTGCTGTGAAGACACAGGTGGACATCTAAGATTCAAGAAATTGGTCCTCACCACAGGCAAGAAATGGTATTTCACCAGTTATAAGACACTGGTGAAGTCAACTGCATCTAAATATGCGAGCTTAATGAACTTGAAACAAAGATACTGAGGTTTCTTTAGCACAGTGGTGAACACAGTAGGTGCTTAAGAAAAGAGATCTATATGCGTCTGTTCTGTTTTTCTTTTTGTTCTTAGCTGAGGATTGTTACTGAATACCACTCCCTGCTCCAAGCAAATTTCCTGTGCTGTTTATTTCATTATTTAAACCTTCATTTTATTTATATATATTTAAAAAAGGTCCCAAAGCACCTGTCATGTACCCAAACTGCACTACTGCCTGCAGGTGTGATGGATATGACCAAGACGGGTTCATGAGAGAATCTTAACAAGGGGAGACAGGTAGGCTAAGAAGAGCAGAGTCAACAAGCTGAGGGATGCGTGTTCCTTGTACAATTCTATCCCTTTTTGTGTTGACACCTAGGAGCATATCCTTCGAGGAGTGGACAGGCCTGGGAATATTTTTTATCTTTCGTCTCTATGCTAGGCTGTAATTTCAGAAAACTTTATAACTGTAATGAGCTGCCATGCCTCTCCTTTCCTGGTGAGGTGGGAGCCATTGTTCAATAGGTCAGGGTCAGGAAGGAAAAAAGCCCATAATGCTCTGCGGGGCAGTCTGGATCCTGGTTTGTGGGGAGGGGGAGTCTACTGTTTAGGACCATTATGGAACACCAGGGAAATTCAGGTGTTCGGTGCTGTGAGATAAGAGAAATGGGACAGACGCCTTCCCTCGGGTGACACGGCCTGAGAACAAGTCCCTTTCTGTTGCAGGAGACGCCTGTGGAGACGCTCAGGAACAGACTGAAAGGAGGCCCTCTGCCTGCTTTAACCTACTTAAGCAAAGCAGATGGGGCCAAACGAGGCCAAAGGAAGTGAGTGAACGTGGGACACGGGCCTGTGGGTGATCCCTCGCGGCACCGGCAGAGCCGCCAAGATCCTTCCCATGGGGTGAAGGTCATTTTTCCTCCCGCCCGCCCGACTCTGAGGAAGCGGCGCCCGCGTGCGCTCCCTGCCTGCCCAGCCCTCAACAGCTGCGGTCGGGGCCGCCGCCAGGCCCAGCTCTACCTCTGGCCTCGTCAGTCGGGCCCACGGCTCCCGCCACTTCGGAATTGGACGCTCCCGGCCGCCCAGCCATGTCCTCTCAGCTCGCGCGTTGGCGCCTCCTCTGGGATTGGACGGAGCCCGCACTAGGGGCGGGGCGTCCTCAGCACGCCTGCGCAGTGCACCTCTGCGCCCACCCTCCTTCCAGCTGGCAGCTAGGGTGACGGTTGAGCAAGCGCCAGTGCGCACGCTTGAGTCCACCCGGAACAGATTCCGTGCAGAGCAGGTGTGGGGCGCGCACGGGTCTTCCAGGCTGGCGATTGGCTGGTTGGAGCCGGCGACCTGCTAATGACAGAGGTCTCACGAGGGGCTGTCCCGCGTGGCGTCGCCCACCTTGCGAGCAGGGCACCTGCACCTGGTGGTGCGGAGCCGACTCTCTGCACATGTTGAGAGGGTGGCAGTTTACCCAAGGACTCTGCATGGCTTTCTGGAGGGAGGCCATAAATTGCCCCCCACCCGCTCCTTGTTGCAAAATTCAGACTTGAAGAAAGTAGGGAAAACCACTAGACCATTCAGCTATGAGCTCAATCAGATCACTTACGATTATACAGTGGAAGTGACAAATAGATTCAAGGGATTAGCTCTGACAGAGTGCCTGAAGAACTGTGGACAGAAGTTCCTGACATTGTACAGGAGGCAGTGATCAAGACCATCTCCAAGAAAAAGAAATGCAAAAGGGAAAAGTGGTCATCTGAGAGGCTTTACAAATAGCTGAGAAAAGAGAAGCAAAAGACAAAAGAGAATAGAAAAGATATACCCCTCTGAATGCAGAGTTCCAAAGAATAGCAAGGAGAGATTAGAAAGCCTTCCTCAGAGATCAATGCAAAGAAATAGAGGAAAACAACAGAATGGGAAAGACTAGAGCTCTCTTAAAGAAAATTAGAGATACCAAGGGAACATTTCATGCAAAGACGGGCTGGATAAAGGACAGAAATGGTATGGACCTAACAGAAGCAGAAGATATTAAGAAGGTGACAAGAATACACAGAAGGACTATATAGAAAAGATTTTTATGACCCAGATAATCATGATGGTGTGATCACTCACCTAGAGCCAGAAATCCTGGAGTCTGAAGTCAAGTGGGCCTTAGGAAGCATCGTTATGAACAAAGTGAGTGGAGGTGATGGAATTCCAGCTGAGCTGGTTCTAATTCTAAAAGACGATGATGTTAAAGTGCTGCATTCAATATGCCAGCAAATTTGGAAAACTAAACAGTGGCCACAGGACTGGAAAAGGTCAGCTTTCATTCCAATCCAAAAGAATAATGCCAAAGAATGTTCAGACTACTGCACAATTGCACTCATCTCACATGCCAGCAAAGTAATGCTCAAAATTCTCCAAGTGAGGCTTCAATAGTACGTGAACTGAGAACTTCCAAATGTTCAAGCTGGATTTAGAAAAGGCAGAGAAACCAGAGATCAAATTGTCAACATCTGCTGGATCTTAGCAAAAGCAAGAGAGTTCCAGGAAAACATTGACTTCTGCTTTATTGACTATGCCAAAGCATTTGACTGTGTGGAACACAACAAACTGAAAAATTCTTCAGAGATGGAAATACCAGACCACCTAACCTGCCTCCTGAGAAATGTGTATGTAGGTCAGGAAGCAACAGTTAGAGCTGGACATTGAACAACAGAGTGGTTCCAAAGAGGAAAAGGAGCACGTCAAGCCTGCATATTGTCACCCCGCTCATTTAGCTTATATGTGGAGTGCATCATGGGAAATGCTGGGCTGGATGAAGCACAAGCTGGAATCAAGATTGCCGGGAGAAATATCAATAACCTCGGATATGCAGATAACAGCACCTTTATGGCAGAAAGTGAAGAGGAGCTGAGGAGCTTTTTGATGAAAGTGAAAGAGGAGAGTGAAATGCTAGCTTAAAACTCAACATTCAGAAAAGTAAGATCATGACATCCAGTCCCATCATTTCATGGCAAATAAATGGGGACACAATGCAAAAAGTGACATACTTTATTCTCTTGGGCTCCAAAATCACTGCAGATGGTGACTGCCTTCCTTGGAAGAAAAGCTATGACCAACCTAGGCAGCATATTAAAAACCAGAGACATTACTTTGGTGACAAAAGTCTGTCTAGTTAAAGCTATGGTTTTTACCGTAGTCATGTATGGATGTGAGAGTTTGACCATAGCCTTGACTAGATGGACCTTTGTTGGCAAAGTAATGTCTCTGCTTTTTAGCATGCTGTCTAGGTTGGTCATAACTTTTCTTCCAAAGAGTAAGCCTCTTTTATTTTCATGGCTGCAGTCCCCATCTGCAGTGATTTTGGAGCCCCCCAAAATGAAGTCTGACACTGTTTCCACTGTCTCCCCATCTATTTGCTGTGAAGTGATGGGACCAGATGCCACGATCTTCGTTTTCTGAATGTTGAGCCTTAAGCCCACTTTTTCACTCTCCTCTTTCACTTTTATCGAGGCTGTTTAGTTCCTCTTCACTTTCTGCCATAAGGGTGGTGTCATCTGCATATCTGAGGTTCTTGATATTTCCCCTGGCAATCTTGATTCCAGCTTGTGCTTCATCCAGCCCAGGGCTTCTCATGATGTACTCTGCATATAAGTTAAATAAGCAGGGTGACAATATACAGCCTTGACGTATTTCTTTCCCTCTTTGGAACCAGACTGGTGGTCCATGTCCAGTTCTAACTGTTGCTTTCTGAACTGCATACAGATTTCTCAGGAGGCAGATCAGGTGGCCTGGTATTCCCATCTCTTTTGTTGGAGTCATGTGTTCCAGGAAACAAACTCACTCAGAAGGGCAATGCAGATAGTGGAGTGCAGTTTATTACACCGGCGGGCCAAGGCAGTCTCCTCTTAGCCAAGGACCCCTACCAGTTTTGTGAAACCATTATATACCCTAAGTGTACCAGGTTCCCTGTAACTAGTCTGAACAAAGGAAAAGGAAAGATACAATCAAAGTTAACTGTGGTCATATGTCTTAAGCCTAGGTAGTTAACAGTGGACAATTATCAATAGGCCTGTGGTCATACCCAATAAGCATAACAGAATGTATGATTCTATTCGGTCACACAGATAATTAGGATATTCTTCTAGATACAAGCCCTGGAGCTCTTCCTTTTGGGGGCCTGGTTTTCCAGTTGCTATGCCATTTCCATAGATACTGGGCATAGAGCTCCAAGTCCACAGTCCGGCTCAGGATGGAGCCCTGCTTTCAGGATGGAGCCTGCTCTCTCTGTTTCCTCCTTCAGGTTCAGTTTCCTTCATCCCTGTCCTAGAGTTTTCAGTGTGCTTTCACATCCTTAGTTAAACTCATTCCTAGGTATTTTGTGATGCAATTGTAAAAGGGATTGTTTTCTTAATTTCTCTTTCTTTCAAAAAATTTATTTATTGGCTGTGCTGGGCTTCGTTGCTGCGCATGCGCTTTCTCTAGTTGCGGTGAGTGGAGGGGGCAGCTACACTCTAGTTGAGCATGGGCTTCAGAGCACAGGCTTTAGTAGTTGTGGCGCATGGGCTTAATTGCACCACAGTATGTGAAATCTTTCCAGGTAAGGAATAGAACCCATGCCCCTGCATTGGTAGGAAGATTCTCAACCACTGAACTACTAGGAACCTGCTTAATTTTTCTTTCTAATGGCACATTAGTAGTGTATAGAAAGACAACTGATTCGTGTGTATTGATTTTTGTACTTGGCAGCGTTACTGAATTCATTTATCCTAACGTTTTTTTGGTGGCTTGATACAGGAAGCTAGAATACACATATCCCACTGTTTCTACTACATGCAAGTCTTCCACAGCGCCCAAGACATAGTGGCCCCCTTTATAATCTTCCCACTGTGCCTCTTGNCTGCATATTGTCACCCCGCTCATTTAGCTTATATGTGGAGTACATCATGGGAAATGCTGGACTGGATGAAGCACAAGCTGGAATCAAGATTGCCGGGAGAAATATCAATAACCTCGGATATGCAGATAACAGCACCTTTATGGCAGAAAGTGAAGAGGAGCTGAGGAGCTTTTTGATGAAAGTGAAAGAGGAGAGTGAAATGCTAGCTTAAAACTCAACATTCAGAAAAGTAAGATCATGACATCCAGTCCCATCATTTCATGGCAAATAAATGGGGACACAATGCAAAAAGTGACATACTTTATTCTCTTGGGCTCCAAAATCACTGCAGATGGTGACTGCCTTCCTTGGAAGAAAAGCTATGACCAACCTAGGCAGCATATTAAAAACCAGAGACATTACTTTGGTGACAAAAGTCTGTCTAGTTAAAGCTATGGTTTTTACCGTAGTCATGTATGGATGTGAGAGTTTGACCATAGCCTTGACTAGATGGACCTTTGTTGGCAAAGTAATGTCTCTGCTTTTTAGCATGCTGTCTAGGTTGGTCATAACTTTTCTTCCAAAGAGTAAGCCTCTTTTATTTTCATGGCTGCAGTCCCCATCTGCAGTGATTTTGGAGCCCCCCAAAATGAAGTCTGACACTGTTTCCACTGTCTCCCCATCTATTTGCTGTGAAGTGATGGGACCAGATGCCACGATCTTCGTTTTCTGAATGTTGAGCCTTAAGCCCACTTTTTCACTCTCCTCTTTCACTTTTATCGAGGCTGTTTAGTTCCTCTTCACTTTCTGCCATAAGGGTGGTGTCATCTGCATATCTGAGGTTCTTGATATTTCCCCTGGCAATCTTGATTCCAGCTTGTGCTTCATCCAGCCCAGGGCTTCTCATGATGTACTCTGCATATAAGTTAAATAAGCAGGGTGACAATATACAGCCTTGACGTATTTCTTTCCCTCTTTGGAACCAGACTGGTGGTCCATGTCCAGTTCTAACTGTTGCTTTCTGAACTGCATACAGATTTCTCAGGAGGCAGATCAGGTGGCCTGGTATTCCCATCTCTTTTGTTGGAGTCATGTGTTCCAGGAAACAAACTCACTCAGAAGGGCAATGCAGATAGTGGAGTGCAGTTTATTACACCGGCGGGCCAAGGCAGTCTCCTCTTAGCCAAGGACCCCTACCAGTTTTGTGAAACCATTATATACCCTAAGTGTACCAGGTTCCCTGTAACTAGTCTGAACAAAGGAAAAGGAAAGATACAATCAAAGTTAACTGTGGTCATATGTCTTAAGCCTAGGTAGTTAACAGTGGACAATTATCAATAGGCCTGTGGTCATACCCAATAAGCATAACAGAATGTATGATTCTATTCGGTCACACAGATAATTAGGATATTCTTCTAGATACAAGCCCTGGAGCTCTTCCTTTTGGGGGCCTGGTTTTCCAGTTGCTATGCCATTTCCATAGATACTGGGCATAGAGCTCCAAGTCCACAGTCCGGCTCAGGATGGAGCCCTGCTTTCAGGATGGAGCCTGCTCTCTCTGTTTCCTCCTTCAGGTTCAGTTTCCTTCATCCCTGTCCTAGAGTTTTCAGTGTGCTTTCACATCCTTAGTTAAACTCATTCCTAGGTATTTTGTGATGCAATTGTAAAAGGGATTGTTTTCTTAATTTCTCTTTCTTTCAAAAAATTTATTTATTGGCTGTGCTGGGCTTCGTTGCTGCGCATGCGCTTTCTCTAGTTGCGGTGAGTGGAGGGGGCAGCTACACTCTAGTTGAGCATGGGCTTCAGAGCACAGGCTTTAGTAGTTGTGGCGCATGGGCTTAATTGCACCACAGTATGTGAAATCTTTCCAGGTAAGGAATAGAACCCATGCCCCTGCATTGGTAGGAAGATTCTCAACCACTGAACTACTAGGAACCTGCTTAATTTTTCTTTCTAATGGCACATTAGTAGTGTATAGAAAGACAACTGATTCGTGTGTATTGATTTTTGTACTTGGCAGCGTTACTGAATTCATTTATCCTAACGTTTTTTTGGTGGCTTGATACAGGAAGCTAGAATACACATATCCCACTGTTTCTACTACATGCAAGTCTTCCACAGCGCCCAAGACATAGTGGCCCCCTTTATAATCTTCCCACTGTGCCTCTTGATAACGGGTGGACTCCTGTAAGAGTGATTAGCATCACCACTTTGGGTGAACTGAATCTGGTTAAGGCTTGGCCTCTGTAATGAAGTTTGATATCCTCTTTGTTTCTAAGCATGGTTTTGATGTAGGTCTTTTGAAAAGTAGTTGACTTTCCAGTCATTTCAAGTGTGTAAAAAAGTGTATGTAGCAATACAAAATGCTCACATTTGCCCCGCCATATAAAATGCTCAGTGTGTTTCACCTCATACTCGGATGCCCTGCCAGGGGGCCAGCACAGAAACCCCCAGAGAGGGAATTTCATGGCTCCACTTTACAGTCCTATCCACAGGCCCCTTCACCCTTCACCCTTGCCTCAGTTGTGTGGTAGTCTTTTCCCATGGTAATTCAGTTTTCTTTTTCTGCAAGTACTGCTGACACTCTCTCTCCTTNCAGTGGACAATTATCAATAGGCCTGTGGTCATACCCAATAAGCATAACAGAATGTATGATTCTATTCGGTCACACAGATAATTAGGATATTCTTCTAGATACAAGCCCTGGAGCTCTTCCTTTTGGGGGCCTGGTTTTCCAGTTGCTATGCCATTTCCATAGATACTGGGCATAGAGCTCCAAGTCCACAGTCCGGCTCAGGATGGAGCCCTGCTTTCAGGATGGAGCCTGCTCTCTCTGTTTCCTCCTTCAGGTTCAGTTTCCTTCATCCCTGTCCTAGAGTTTTCAGTGTGCTTTCACATCCTTAGTTAAACTCATTCCTAGGTATTTTGTGATGCAATTGTAAAAGGGATTGTTTTCTTAATTTCTCTTTCTTTCAAAAAATTTATTTATTGGCTGTGCTGGGCTTCGTTGCTGCGCATGCGCTTTCTCTAGTTGCGGTGAGTGGAGGGGCAGCTACACTCTAGTTGAGCATGGGCTTCAGAGCACAGGCTTTAGTAGTTGTGGTGCATGGGCTTAATTGCACCACAGTATGTGAAATCTTTCCAGGTAAGGAATAGAACCCATGCCCCTGCATTGGTAGGAAGATTCTCAACCACTGAACTACTAGGAACCTGCTTAATTTTTCTTTCTAATGGCACATTAGTAGTGTATAGAAAGACAACTGATTCGTGTGTATTGATTTTTGTACTTGGCAGCGTTACTGAATTCATTTATCCTAACGTTTTTTTGGTGGCTTGATACAGGAAGCTAGAATACACATATCCCACTGTTTCTACTACATGCAAGTCTTCCACAGCGCCCAAGACATAGTGGCCCCCTTTATAATCTTCCCACTGTGCCTCTTGATAACGGGTGGACTCCTGTAAGAGTGATTAGCATCACCACTTTGGGTGAACTGAATCTGGTTAAGGCTTGGCCTCTGTAATGAAGTTTGATATCCTCTTTGTTTCTAAGCATGGTTTTGATGTAGGTCTTTTGAAAAGTAGTTGACTTTCCAGTCATTTCAAGTGTGTAAAAAAGTGTATGTAGCAATACAAAATGCTCACATTTGCCCCGCCATATAAAATGCTCAGTGTGTTTCACCTCATACTCGGATGCCCTGCCAGGGGGCCAGCACAGAAACCCCCAGAGAGGGAATTTCATGGCTCCACTTTACAGTCCTATCCACAGGCCCCTTCACCCTTCACCCTTGCCTCAGTTGTGTGGTAGTCTTTTCCCGTGGTAATTCAGTTTTCTTTTTCTGCAACTACTGCTGACACTCTCTCTCCTTTTCAAAACCTTTGTGGATTTAAAGCACACAGGATGATTAGGACCTTTGTGGCCTTCTTGTCTATGACTTATTTGACTTAATGTCTTCAATGTTCATCCAGGTGGTAACATGTATCATAACTACTTCATTCATTTTTTAAAATTGCAATTAAAAATACATAACATCGAGCATTTAAACCATTTCAGTGGCGTTAACTACACTCTACAGCATTGACAACACTTGCGTTGTTGTGCACATGTTCTGACCATCTGTCTCCACAGCGTATTCATTCGCCCATGCGGAACTGTTTGATGTCTCTACATTTTTGCCAACATTTGTTATTTTTAGTTTTCTTGGTTGTAGGCCTTCTGTGTTGGAGGGCACAGTATTATGGTGTTAATTTGCATGTACATCGTGGCTAATGATGTTTAACATCTTTTCACATGCTTGTCGACCATTTGTATGTGTTCTTTGGAGAAGGGTCTATTCAAGTCCTTTTTCCATTTAAAAACTTGGGTTGTTTGCAGGGCCTTGAGCGCCCCCGGGCCAAGCCAGGTACTCCAGACGGTCCTCTTGGCGGCCCTGGTCTCCAGCCTGTGGCGTTCTCCGTGTTGAGGGCG
This sequence comes from Raphicerus campestris, assembly GCA_006410735.1. Classification (NCBI taxonomy): domain Eukaryota; kingdom Metazoa; phylum Chordata; class Mammalia; order Artiodactyla; family Bovidae; genus Raphicerus; species Raphicerus campestris. Next base: position 5,076 of record SJYW01015596.1, on the reverse strand, counting down.
GGGGAGTTCGGGCACCGGGGCACCGCTAGCGGCGCTGCAGGACGGAGCTTTCTCCCCGGGGCTTGCAGGAGAGGGCACTCCAGGCCTCAGGCTCCCCGGCGCCCCAGTGCGGGGAATCTGCGGCTCCCCGTGGTCGCGGTCTCTGTGGGGCGGCGTTTGCTCACCTGGGCGCAGCAGCCACGCCCGCTTGCCTCTCCCGGAAGGGGCGTCAGTGCGGAGCGCAGCCGCCCGGGCGCATTGGCTGCGATTCGCCTGGGCGCTGCAGCGACGCCCGCGCGCTGCTTCCGGAAGTGGGTGTCCGGGCGGAGGGCCCTTGGCATGGGTCAGGATCGGAGGGCACCTGGCGCGTCTCCTCCCGGCTCCTCGCTGTGGGTCTGGAGCCAGTGTGCGGCGGCTGGGAGCGCCCCTTTTCGTGGGCTCCTGGCTCCCAGCCAGCTTCAGTGCGCGGAGCGGAGGGGTCCGGACCGCAGGTAAGGGGACTTGGGCCCCGTGGTGGTGGGTGGAGGGAACCACGTGCACCCTCCCTGTTGGCACAGTCGCGGAGCCCCCAGACCTGGCAGTCACGGGAAGGGCTCGCCTTTTGGGGAGAGGCTTTGAGGACATTCCCGAGCCTACCCAACAGCATAAAGCTCAGTCTCACATGGTTTTCCCAAGCAGCCTAGTGGCCCCTGTGAGGTCTCTGCAAGCGGCACCTGAGAGAGGCCATTGCTCTGAAAGAGTCGCCTTTCGCCTATGCAGAGTCCGAGGGATTTACTCTTCTTGGTGATTTCACCTGCTGGGACCCCACAGCCCCCACTCTGGACCACTGGCCCAGCCCTGCTTCCCGCACTTTTGCAGTCTTGCTGGCTCTTGGCCGCCTGCTGGGATGGGAAAGGAAAAGGGCTTCAGAATTGCACCTTAGCAGGGCACGGATTAAAAAACCTGGTGGCTCCCCAGGCANAAATGCTCACATTTGCCCCGCCATATAAAATGCTCAGTGTGTTTCACCTCATACTCGGATGCCCTGCCAGGGGGCCAGCACAGAAACCCCCAGAGAGGGAATTTCATGGCTCCACTTTACAGTCCTATCCACAGGCCCCTTCACCCTTCACCCTTGCCTCAGTTGTGTGGTAGTCTTTTCCCGTGGTAATTCAGTTTTCTTTTTCTGCAACTACTGCTGACACTCTCTCTCCTTTTCAAAACCTTTGTGGATTTAAAGCACACAGGATGATTAGGACCTTTGTGGCCTTCTTGTCTATGACTTATTTGACTTAATGTCTTCAATGTTCATCCAGGTGGTAACATGTATCATAACTACTTCATTCATTTTTTAAAATTGCAATTAAAAATACATAACATCGAGCATTTAAACCATTTCAGTGGCGTTAACTACACTCTACAGCATTGACAACACTTGCGTTGTTGTGCACATGTTCTGACCATCTGTCTCCACAGCGTATTCATTCGCCCATGCGGAACTATTTGATGTCTCTACATTTTTGCCAACATTTGTTATTTTTAGTTTTCTTGGTTGTAGGCCTTCTGTGTTGGAGGGCACAGTATTATGGTGTTAATTTGCATGTACATCGTGGCTAATGATGTTTAACATCTTTTCACATGCTTGTCGACCATTTGTATGTGTTCTTTGGAGAAGGGTCTATTCAAGTCCTTTTTCCATTTAAAAACTTGGGTTGTTTGCAGGGCCTTGAGCGCCCCCGGGCCAAGCCAGGTACTCCAGACGGTCCTCTTGGCGGCCCTGGTCTCCAGCCTGTGGCGTTCTCCGTGTTGAGGGCGGGGGAGTTCGGGCACCGGGGCACCGCTAGCGGCGCTGCAGGACGGAGCTTTCTCCCCGGGGCTTGCAGGAGAGGGCACTCCAGGCCTCAGGCTCCCCGGCGCCCCAGTGCGGGGAATCTGCGGCTCCCCGTGGTCGCGGTCTCTGTGGGGCGGCGTTTGCTCACCTGGGCGCCGCAGCCACGCCCGCTTGCCTCTCCCGGAAGGGGCGTCAGTGCGGAGCGCACCCGCCCGGGCGCATTGGCTGCGGTTCGCCTGGGCGCTGCAGCGACGCCGGCGCGCTGCTTCCGGAAGTGGGTGTCCGGGCGGAGGGCCCTTGGCATGGGTCAGGATCGGAGGGCACCTGGCGCGTCTCCTCCCGGCTCCTCGCTGTGGGTCTGGAGCCAGTGTGCGGCGGCTGGGAGCGCCCCTTTTCGTGGGCTCCTGGCTCCCAGCCAGCTTCAGTGCGCGGAGCGGAGGGGTCCGGACCGCAGGTAAGGGGACTTGGGCCCCGTGGTGGTGGGTGGAGGGAACCACGTGCACCCTCCCTGTTGGCACAGTCGCGGAGCCCCCAGACCTGGCAGTCACGGGAAGGGCTCGCCTTTTGGGGAGAGGCTTTGAGGACATTCCCGAGCCTACCCAACAGCATAAAGCTCAGTCTCACATGGTTTTCCCAAGCAGCCTAGTGGCCCCTGTGAGGTCTCTGCAAGCGGCACCTGAGAGAGGCCATTGCTCTGAAAGAGTCGCCTTTCGCCTATGCAGAGTCCGAGGGATTTACTCTTCTTGGTGATTTCACCTGCTGGGACCCCACAGCCCCCACTCTGGACCACTGGCCCAGCCCTGCTTCCCGCACTTTTGCAGTCTTGCTGGCTCTTGGCCGCCTGCTGGGATGGGAAAGGAAAAGGGCTTCAGAATTGCACCTTAGCAGGGCACGAATTAAAAAACCTGGTGGCTCCCCAGGCAAGAGATCAAATTGCCAACATCCGCTGGATCATGGAAAAAGCAAGAGAGTTCCAGAAAAACATCTATTTCTGCTTTATTGACTATGCCAAAGCCTTTGACTGTGTGGATCACAATAACCTGTGGAAAATTCTTCAAGAGATGGGAATACCAGATCACCTGGCCTGCCTCTTGAGAAACCTATATGCAGGTCAGGAAGCAACAGTTAGAACTGGATATGAAACAACAGACTGGTTCCAAATAAGAAAAGGACCACGTCAAGGCTGTATATTGTCACCTGCTTATTTAACTTATATGCAGAGTACATCATGAGAAACGCTGGGCTGGAAGAAGCATACCTGGAATCAAGATTGCCAGGAGAAATATCAAGAACCTTGGTTTCAGGATTTCTGGCTCTAGGCGAGTGATCACACCATTGTGATTATCTTGGATTATCCAGGCCTTAGAGTAATATTTTCCCTCCCCCTCAACAGGTTTGGGTTCCAGGAATGGATTACAGTCAGATGTCCATGTTTTTACAGATGAGGAAACTAAGACCCAGAGAGGGTGGAGTACTGTCCAAGGGAGAACAGGGCATCCTTCCAGGAACCCTGGCTCCTTGGTTTTTAATGAGCTTCCTGCACAGCATGGTCATTAAACGGCAAGTGTTGACACTGAGGATAAACTATCGGTGAAAATGTAAATGACTTTTAAAAATAGTGTGCCTACCAGCTGTGCATCTTATGGAGTATTTCCACTGCATCTCCAGTCCTGGCAGAGTGCTGGGCACAGGGCAGATGCCTCACAGTTTTTATTGAATAAGTTCAATTTCACATTAGTATATCCATAGTGTCAGCAACACTATGAGGTATATTAGAACGGTCGTCTTCGCAGTTGGTACTTCACAGATCAGTACAGAAATTTTTTTATTAGGACTGTAACAGAATTGCTAATTTTAAAGTTTATCCTACAAGGATATTTTTTGAAAAATGAGAGAAATCTCTTCTATTGTCTCCAAGGCTGTTGGAGGTCTGTTGAGGACCCCAGGCAAGGGAGGCTCTATCTCTCGGGACACCCCTGCCTCAGCATCTCCCTAAGCCGGCGACTTGGAGCAGCTGAGTACACTTGCAGTTCCTTCCTTGACTTCAGTGGTCCCCAACCTTCTTGGCACCAGGGACCAGTGTTTTGGAAGATGATTTTTTGAGGGACAGGGGTGGGGGATGGTTTTGGGATGATTCAAGTGTATAATGTTTAATGTGCACTTTATTTCTGTTATTATTACATCAGCTCCACCTCAGATCATCAGGTATTAGATCTTGGAGGCTAGGGGCCCCTGCTAGGGGCCTCTTTCACCTTCTACACATTTCCAGCCTGCTTACTCTTCCCCTTTCACCTGGAGAACTCTGCTGGGCTTCCCTGAATATGACTACAAGTCTCCTCCCCTCATTTCCTTTCCTGATACTGAGCCCCTTCTCTTAACTGGGCTTCCCTGTTCTCCATTTAGGCACCATTGCCCCGGGTGTGCTGGTGGTTAAGAACCTGACTTCCGATGCAGGAGACAGAGGTTCGATCCCTGGGTTAGGAAGATCCCCTGAAGGAGGCGTGGCAACCCACTCCAGTATTCTCGCCTGGAGACTCCAGCAGACAGAGGAGCCTGGTGGGCTACATTCCGTAGGGTGACGAAGAGTCAGACAGAAGCACAGTGACCTAGCACAGCACACACAGGGGACCCTGGCACTGCAGACTCAAGTGATTGCTTTGGTTCTTTGGAGTCCCTTGTATTTCCACATGTGTCTTAGGGTCAGCTCGTGTATTTCTCCCTAAAGGCTGTTTGAAATTCATATTGAATTTTCATTTCAGATTGAAGCTGCATTACGTGAAAGTGCTATCCTAAGTCTTTCCATCTCTATGGAATATCTTTACATTTAGGTAGGATTTTTAAAATCAGTGATGTATAATTTCCAGTGGGCCAATCTTGGCATCCTCATTAAATCAATTCCAAAGTATGTTAAGAATGTTGGCATCTTTGAAAGGGAATTGCTTTTAAAATTCCTTTTCAGATTATTAATTGCTATTGTATGAGAATAAAATTATGTTATGATTTATTTTTATCAGTTTGGACAACTTGATAGTTCACTTAAACTTTTGGTGATAATCCAGCACTACATTATTAGACTGCTTAGTTTATTCTTGCTTTGGCTATTGAGAGCTGCTTCCACTGGCTTTTGTTTTCATTTGCCATTTCTCTGTGGGGTTTTTTTGCTTTGTATTTCTATACTGTCTCATCAGTTCGGTTCAGTTGCTCAGTTGTGTCCGACTCTGCGACCCCATGAATTGCAGCACGCCAGGCCTCCCTGTCCATCACCATCTCCCGGAGTTCACTCAGAC
>SJYW01015593.1:156291-231634 GCA_006410735.1 Raphicerus campestris | reverse complement strand
TATTGAATAGTTTATTTCCCTTTTCTATTCTTGTCAGTTTTGCTCTGTGCATTTTGAGTTTCTAGGTGCAATCATCTTTATAATTATTATATCTTCCTGACGAATTGATCCTTTTTATCATTATGATATCTTCAAGGCTTCTTCAGAATGGGCGTGAAGAGGATCAGAACATGGTTCTCTCGCCATATTGAGAATCAGCCATTTCTCTTGACTAACACTCCTCAGACTGTTATGAGCCTTTGCTTAGAGTTTGGAGAAAGTTGATTTTGACAACTTTTGAAAATGTTCTTGTTGCTTTTATGGAAGAATGGATTTTCATATGTTCTCACTTTACTATTCCAGAATTGCTTCCTCATTAGTTTTCAAAGTCAATATTAACTGCCCACTTAAGAATTTAAACCACTCTCTCCTTCTTAATATACTTAATTTGCTTCTAGGACTTAAGTTTCCTCTTACTACACTTGTCCTATCCTTCACATTTACTGAGTTATTTTCTTCTCTTTAGCCTCTAAATGTTATAGTGATTCAGGAAACAGTCTTTGACACTCTTATCTATATGCAGTCAACTCCTCCAGCTTTATGGCTTTAAATACCATCTAAATGGATGAAACTTCAATTAAATATCCAGTCTGCTGGCTCAGATGGTAAAGAATCTGCCTACAATGCAGGAGACCCACAAACAATCCCTGGATAGGGAAGATCCCCTGGAGGAGGGACTGGCTACCCACTCCAATATTCTTGTCTGGAGAACCCATGGACAGAGGAGCCTGGTGGGCTACATTTCATGGGGTCCCAAAGAGTTGGGCATAACTGAGAGACTAATACATACTAGATATCTTTCCTGAAACCAGACTTACATTCCATATATTCAGCACCCAGAAGCACTAGTTGTGTCCCTTATCAAGCATAAACCCCATGAAGTGTAACCACTATCCTGACTATTGTTTCTACGTGTAATTTCCTTCCTGGCATTTACTGGGAAATGTATATATATATTTGAAAATCAAATAATGAGAAAAATAGTTGAGAAATAAGCAAAATGGAAATATATTATAATTCTCCTATAAAAATTAAAGCTTAACAATAGACAGAATCATTACTGGATTAAAGAAATCTACCAATGTCAAGTCAAAGCAAGAACAGGAAATGCTGGCACACTGAGTCAAAAGTGTTAAAATTCCAAGTATCAGCACAGGAATATATGTTGATCTGATCACTTGATTTTGCTTATCATAAGTGTATGCTTATAGCCATGTATACTGCTAATGGTGAGTCATTTTTAAACAAAATTTTAAACTTTTTATATTGTATTGGAGTATAGCTGATTGTCACTCCAGTCTTCTTGCCTGGGAAATCTCATGGACAGAGGAACCTTGCTGGCTATAGTCCACAGGGTCACAAAGAGTTGGACACGACTGAAGTGAATTAGCATACACAGTCAGTTAACAACGTTGTGATAGTTTCAGGTGAACAGCAAAGGGGTTCAGCCACACATATACACGTATCCATTCTCTTACAAACTCCCCTCCCATCCAGGCTGCTAAGTAACATTGAGCAGAGTTCCCTGTGCTATACAGTACGTTTTTGTTGATTATCTATTTTAAATGTAGTGTGTACATGTCTATCCCAACCCCCCTAACTATCTCTTCCCCCTGGAAACCCCAGCAACCATAAGTTCATTTTCTATTACTTTTTTATATATTTCATCCAGCAGCAACCTTATGGTCAGGGCAAAACTTGAATTCCAAGCTGTAATCCATGGCCAGAATTGGAAAGTACCACCAAGAATGAAGGGGCTTCCCTGGTGGCTCAGATGGTAAAGAATCTGCCTGCAATGCAGGTGACCTGGGTTCAATGCCTGGGGTGGGAAGATGCCTGAAGAAGGGAATGGTAACACACTCCAGAATTCTTGCCTGGAAAATCCCATGGATAGAGGAACCTGGTGAGCTACAGTCTATGGGGTTGCAAAGAGTCAGACACAACTTAGCAACTAACAAAACACACACACCAAGAATAAAGGAGGTTCTACCCTATCTCCAGAACTTTAGTCTTTTCAATTCTTATTGCTCAACAGTTTTAGGTTTCCTAATTGTTCATGAGGGGCGCGTGTTCACTCACGAACAACTCTATCCTACACAGAATGGAAGTAATATTTACCTAACTTGATAGTAAATCCATTAGGACAGAAATCTATAAGTCATCCTTGAGTTCTCTTCTTATGATATTCTATATCTAACTCATTAGAGGATCCTTTGGGATTGTCCTTCACAATATATCCAGAATCAGAATCTTATCACTTAGGACACTATCACTCTGATCTGAGCCATCATAATCTCTCAGCTGAAATATTGCAATAACCTATTAACTGGATCTTTCTCATTTTTAACAGAGTATCCATAATGATTCTTGAAAGAACAAAAATTAGATAATATATCTAAATATTCCAATAACTCCATTTTCCCTCAGAATAAAATTCATAGTGCTGTACTGTCCATCACCACTGCAGATGACCTGACCCCCTCTTTGATCTCACATCTGGCACTTTGATGTTCTTTAACAAGTCAGATACATTTCTGACTCAGGGTCTTGTCCCTGGCTGTTCCCTATAACTGCAGTATTATTTCCACAAATATCTGTCTTGTTAAACCTTTTGCCCCCTCAAACTTTCTGCCCAAATGTCACTTTTTCAAAAAAGACTACACTGATTACTTTATTTTAAATTTCAATGGCAATGCCTGTCTTCCACCTAGACATGATTGACTCCACCTTATTCTGCAGTACTTTTATGTCTTCTTATGATGCTTCTCATTTTACAACATACTTTATACTTTACTTTTTAATTTAGTGTTTATTTTCTCTTTTGCCATCACTCTTTCTTCTATATAAGCTCCACAAGGGCAGGGTCTTTGTTTTATTCATGGATGCATTCCAAGCTCCTGTAATAGAGCCTGGCCCACAGGAGATAATTTGTAAATATTTGACAATGATTGAAAAAATTATGTCACATGTAATTATTTGGGTCTTTTCAAATGCACTTTCTGTGTTAAAATACAGAGATGAATATAATTTAGAGATGATAAACACAGACCATGATATACTGCTCCAAGTTCAGTTCAGTTCAGTCACTCAATCATGTCTGACTCTTTGTGACCCCATGGACTGCAGCATACCAGGCCTCCCTGTCCATCATCAACTCCTGGAGTTTACCCAAACTCATGTTCATTGAGTCAGTGATGCCATCCAACCGTCTCACCTTTCATCATCCCCTTCTCTCCCTGCCTTTAATCTTGCGTAGCATCAGGGTCTTTTCAAATGAGTCAATTCTTCGCATCAGGTGGCCAAAGTATTGGAGGTTCAGCTTCAGCATCAGTCCCTCCAATGAATACTCAGGACTGATCTCCTTTAGGATGGACTAGTTGGATCTCCTTGTAGTCCAAGGGACTCTCAAGAGTCTTCTCCAACACCATAGTTCAAAAGCACCAATTCTTCTGTGCTCAGCTTTCTTTATAGTCCAACTCTCACATCTATACATGACTACTGGAAAATCCATAGCCTTAACTAGACAGACCTTTGTTGGCAAAGTAATATCTCTGCTTTTTAATATGCTGTCTAGGTTGGTCATAACTTTCCTTCCAAGGAATAAGCATCTTTTAATTTCATGGCTGCAGTCACCATCTGCAGTGATTTTGGAGCCCAAAAAATAAAGTCTGCCACTTGCTCTGATGACTCCCAAATTAAACTTACTCTGAAATTCTTAATCAGAAACTGACTCAAATTCTACTCAATTTTGATTTTTATCATTATCTGAAAATGGGCTATGTATTTACTTATTTCTCTGCCAGATTTACAGCTTCTGGCAAAGGCAATACTCTCTTAAAAGGAGAAAATTTCCCATATTTTACTGTTTATCATTCGTTATAGAGAATTAGAACTATACGAAGATGCACATAGAATAGGAATTTTAAAAATATAAACACCTTCTGTTAGAAGGATCTTGTCTTTAGGAAGTTATTATTGTGCTTTATATTAGCTCTGTCTTAGCTTGTCTTATGGATAATTTAGGAAACAGATGTTAATGTTTCAACCTAATGACAAACAAATTAGTCTAAAATGTTGAAAAAACATTTGCTTCCTAAACTGAAAACTCTATTAAAGGTTAAATCTCCTCCCGATCAGTTAGTACTACTCCATCCCACTCCCCTTCCCCACTTACATACTGGCCCAAATTAAAGGTCTCAGCTTTTGAAATTACTAAGGGACAGAATAGGAACTATGTCATTTTTTGGGGTGGGGGGGCGAGGAGAAGATCGGAAAACAGAAAGTAAGAAAATACATACAGCTTCCAAACTTCAGTGGGCAGGCATGCACATCCATAGGAAAATCTTCCAAATGCATGGGACACTCGGCATGAATTGTTAACCTAAAAGGAAGAAAAAAACATGAAGTTAAGCTAAAATGAATGGTATTAAACATGGAGCTCGGTTTCCATTCACCAGCAGTGGAGTGCTGCTAAAAAAAACAAAAATTTGTTTGTTTAGGTTCACCGAGATCTAAGATTTTATGAACACAAGGGATGGATTAACTGAACTAGAGACCCTCTCAAAGCAGCATTCAGTATTCAGATTTTTAGATCAGATATGAATCTGCTTTACCATCTTTAGGAAAACAAATATCATTTGTCTGCCCTAGCTGAGCTCCCTTAGCTACCTCCCGACCAAAGAAGCATGGAAACACCAGGTTCTGAGTCATTCAGTCCTGATAGCAGTTTAATTGCATGTGTGAGTGTATGCTCAGTTAGTTGTGTCTGACTCTTTGAAACTCCATGGAATGTAGCCTGCCAGGTTCCTCTGTCCATGGAATTTTCCAGGCAAGAATACTGGAGTGGGTTGCCATTTCCTTCTCCAGGGATCTCCCTACCCAGCGATTGAATTTGCATCTCTTCCATCTTCCACACTGGCAGACAAATTCTTTACCACTAGACCATCTTGGAAGCCCAGCAATTTACTTCTGAAATAATTCTTCTCAGCAGGCTATCATGTGAATTAAAAAATTTACAGACTGTACTGGAGAGGAGGGATGTGTAGAAAGGATATCTTTAACCTGATAATAAGCACAAAAGATGGTTCTGCTGAAGGTAATTCTTAGAGCACACATACACACATTTGCACATGCATGTACACACACAGCAGCTGGTGAGGAAAAAAAATTACAAAGTTTATGGAGGAAATCAAACACCTTAGAGGTCAAGTATGAAGAACTCATGTGCTCTTAATAGCGACAACACATAGGAAAGACTGTTTATGGATTCCTCAATGGAAATCTGGATTGGGTAAGACTTGCCATACCCACATACTCATTCCCTGGCATTACTCTGTCTAAATAATCAATGACAAAATTTCCTGTCCTTCATATATTTTGAGCCTCAACTTTCTTTGTCCTAGGAAGTAACCTGTTATGTGGAAATGGGAATCACACAGCAAAAATTCAATTATTTGACAGCTAACTCTGATGAGCTTTTTCTAGCTAATCTGTATACCTCCTAGTTATACTGGATTCAATCCCTGCCCATCCTTTTAAGAGTTTTAGGTAGCAACTGGCAAGAATCTTATCTTAGCCAACTGTTAAACTTGATAAATGTGTACCACCTCATAAATGATCACAGTAGCAATAGTGGATATTGCTCAAAGAAGGCTGACTAAAGCAAACATGCTCAGGTGTTTATTAGCAAGAACTCTAGGCTGGAAGGCAGAAACCAAGTGCGTGCCCTTTAGCAAATATTTACCCATCTCTTTTTTTCCATTTCCTTATCTAAATAGTAAGCGGTTAAAACTAGATGGCAAGTATCCTTGCAGCTCTAACTAATCCCTTGGATATTTATAAAATTTCCCATATGTCTTGGACAAAAGCTCAATTCTCAAGTCAGCCTGCAATATCCCACCAATCTACTCTTTATTCTTAAAGCATAAGTAGGGAGTTTTACGACGCAGAGAACCTGATAAAGAGAAATAGCTTTCATTGAGAAACCTGTTCCTGTTGGATACATAAAAGACTTCATGAAGGCTTAATAAAGAAAACTGTGTTCCTTTTCTCGACTTATATTAGTATTTCCAAGATACTGCCTATTATGAGTAATGCCAAGGGGAAATTACTTTATGTCTACCCTGTTGTCCTGAGGGCATGGCAAATATAACCACAACAAATAGATTATCAAAGCCAAGATACAAAAAGTACTGATTTCTGTTTAGGAGCAGAACTGAATTATAATAGCTTTCCTATTTTCATTCCCATCCACTTTATACCCATTCTACCTAAGCACAGAGAAGTAATGATAAAGCAGATGTTGGTGGGAGTAGGGTACTTCAAAAGCCAGATTATGCTGTGGTCTTTTCACTGGTACTTAAATGCATCCTAATGCATTCTCTCCTCCTTGTTACAATTTTTAAGACCCTTTCAAGCTTTTTATGCAGCAGAAAGTACCCAGACTAAACTCAGGCTAATATACTCATGACCACAATCTGTGCCACAAAATATCCATCCTCTTCAAAACTCTGCTTCTACTTTCTTTTATTATTATGTTGAAAGTGAAAGTCACTCAGTCATGTCTGACTCTTTGCGACCCCATGAACTATACAGTCCATGGAATTTTCCAGGGCAGAATACTGGAGTGAGTAGCTTTTCCCTTCTCCAGGGGATCTTCCCAACCCAGGTCTCCCACACTGAAGGCAGATTCTTTACCAGCTGAGCCATGAGGGAAGCGCTATTATTATGTTATTAAATAAATTATTATTTTGTGACAAAACACTTGACATAAGATCCACCCACTTAGTAAATTTTAAGTATTTAACACAGTATTTTTTAATTCGTCTGAACAGATATTAGTCCAAAGAGGACATACAAAGTGGTTAATAGGGACTTGAAAAGATGCTCAACATCTCTACTCATCAGGGAAATGCGGGAAATGCAGATTAAAACCACAATGCGATATCACCTCACATCTGTTAGAACATCTGTCATCAGAATACTGGAGTTGGTTACCATTTCCTTCTCGAGGGGATCTTCCTGACCCAGGGATCGAACCCGGGTCTCCTGCATCAGAGGCAGACGGTTTAACCTCTGAGCCACCAGGGAAGTCCTCAAAAAAGATAAGAGGTAACAAGTGTTGGTGAGGATGTGGAAAAAAGAGAATCCTCCTACACTGTTGGTGGGAATGTAAATTGGTACAGCCCCTATGGAAAACAGTAGAGAGGCTCCTCAAAAATTAAAAATAGAACTACTATGTGATCCAGCAATTTCACTTCTGGTTCTCTGTCCAAAGGAATTGAAATCAAGGTATCAAAGAGATATCTGCACTCCCATGTTTTATTGCAAAATTATTCACAATAGCCAAGACATGGAAGCAAACTAAATGTCCATTAACAAATAAGTGATTAAGAAAATGTACATACATACAGTGGAATATTATTGAGCCTTAGAAAGAAGAAATCCTATCATCTGCAACAACACTGATGAACTTGTAGGACATCATGCAAAGTGAAATAAGGTGGACAAAGACAAATACTGTAAAATTTCACTCATGTGTAAAATCTAAAATAGTCAAATTAACAGAAGCAGAGGACAGAATGGTGGTTGCCATGAGCTGGAGTGAACTGGGAGGTATTCGTGAAAGGGTACTAAATTTCAGTTACACAAGATGAATGAGACTTACAGATATACGAGACAGCGTATTAGAAAGCAGAGACATTACTTTGCTAACAAAAAAGCCTGTATAGTCAAAGCTATGGCTTTTTCAATAGTCATGTATGGATGTGAGAGCTGGACCATAAAGAAGGCTGAGCATCAAAGAAACGATGTTTTCAAACTGGTCCTGGAAAAGACTCTCGAGAGTTCCTTGGACAGCAAAGAGATCAAACCAGTCAATCCTAAAGGAAATCAACCCTGAATATTCATTGGAAGGATTGATGCTAAAGCTGAAGCTCCAATACTTTGGCCACATGATGTGAAGAGCTGACTCATTAGAAAAGACCCTGATGCTGAGAAAGATTGAGGTTAGGAGGAGACAGGTGTGACAGAGGATGAGATGGTTGGATGGCATCACTGACTCANGTAAATTGCTGGGCTTCCAAGGTGGTGCAGTGGTAAAGAGATGTGTATAAGAGACAGCCAAACTTCAGTGGGCAGGCATGCACATCCATAGGAAAATCTTCCAAATGCATGGGACACTCGGCATGAATTGTTAACCTAAAAGGAAGAAAAAAACATGAAGTTAAGCTAAAATGAATGGTATTAAACATGGAGCTCGGTTTCCATTCACCAGCAGTGGAGTGCTGCTAAAAAAAACAAAAATTTGTTTGTTTAGGTTCACCGAGATCTAAGATTTTATGAACACAAGGGATGGATTAACTGAACTAGAGACCCTCTCAAAGCAGCATTCAGTATTCAGATTTTTAGATCAGATATGAATCTGCTTTACCATCTTTAGGAAAACAAATATCATTTGTCTGCCCTAGCTGAGCTCCCTTAGCTACCTCCCGACCAAAGAAGCATGGAAACACCAGGTTCTGAGTCATTCAGTCCTGATAGCAGTTTAATTGCATGTGTGAGTGTATGCTCAGTTAGTTGTGTCTGACTCTTTGAAACTCCATGGAATGTAGCCTGCCAGGTTCCTCTGTCCATGGAATTTTCCAGGCAAGAATACTGGAGTGGGTTGCCATTTCCTTCTCCAGGGATCTCCCTACCCAGCGATTGAATTTGCATCTCTTCCATCTTCCACACTGGCAGACAAATTCTTTACCACTAGACCATCTTGGAAGCCCAGCAATTTACTTCTGAAATAATTCTTCTCAGCAGGCTATCATGTGAATTAAAAAATTTACAGACTGTACTGGAGAGGAGGGATGTGTAGAAAGGATATCTTTAACCTGATAATAAGCACAAAAGATGGTTCTGCTGAAGGTAATTCTTAGAGCACACATACACACATTTGCACATGCATGTACACACACAGCAGCTGGTGAGGAAAAAAAATTACAAAGTTTATGGAGGAAATCAAACACCTTAGAGGTCAAGTATGAAGAACTCATGTGCTCTTAATAGCGACAACACATAGGAAAGACTGTTTATGGATTCCTCAATGGAAATCTGGATTGGGTAAGACTTGCCATACCCACATACTCATTCCCTGGCATTACTCTGTCTAAATAATCAATGACAAAATTTCCTGTCCTTCATATATTTTGAGCCTCAACTTTCTTTGTCCTAGGAAGTAACCTGTTATGTGGAAATGGGAATCACACAGCAAAAATTCAATTATTTGACAGCTAACTCTGATGAGCTTTTTCTAGCTAATCTGTATACCTCCTAGTTATACTGGATTCAATCCCTGCCCATCCTTTTAAGAGTTTTAGGTAGCAACTGGCAAGAATCTTATCTTAGCCAACTGTTAAACTTGATAAATGTGTACCACCTCATAAATGATCACAGTAGCAATAGTGGATATTGCTCAAAGAAGGCTGACTAAAGCAAACATGCTCAGGTGTTTATTAGCAAGAACTCTAGGCTGGAAGGCAGAAACCAAGTGCGTGCCCTTTAGCAAATATTTACCCATCTCTTTTTTTCCATTTCCTTATCTAAATAGTAAGCGGTTAAAACTAGATGGCAAGTATCCTTGCAGCTCTAACTAATCCCTTGGATATTTATAAAATTTCCCATATGTCTTGGACAAAAGCTCAATTCTCAAGTCAGCCTGCAATATCCCACCAATCTACTCTTTATTCTTAAAGCATAAGTAGGGAGTTTTACGACGCAGAGAACCTGATAAAGAGAAATAGCTTTCATTGAGAAACCTGTTCCTGTTGGATACATAAAAGACTTCATGAAGGCTTAATAAAGAAAACTGTGTTCCTTTTCTCGACTTATATTAGTATTTCCAAGATACTGCCTATTATGAGTAATGCCAAGGGGAAATTACTTTATGTCTACCCTGTTGTCCTGAGGGCATGGCAAATATAACCACAACAAATAGATTATCAAAGCCAAGATACAAAAAGTACTGATTTCTGTTTAGGAGCAGAACTGAATTATAATAGCTTTCCTATTTTCATTCCCATCCACTTTATACCCATTCTACCTAAGCACAGAGAAGTAATGATAAAGCAGATGTTGGTGGGAGTAGGGTACTTCAAAAGCCAGATTATGCTGTGGTCTTTTCACTGGTACTTAAATGCATCCTAATGCATTCTCTCCTCCTTGTTACAATTTTTAAGACCCTTTCAAGCTTTTTATGCAGCAGAAAGTACCCAGACTAAACTCAGGCTAATATACTCATGACCACAATCTGTGCCACAAAATATCCATCCTCTTCAAAACTCTGCTTCTACTTTCTTTTATTATTATGTTGAAAGTGAAAGTCACTCAGTCATGTCTGACTCTTTGCGACCCCATGAACTATACAGTCCATGGAATTTTCCAGGGCAGAATACTGGAGTGAGTAGCTTTTCCCTTCTCCAGGGGATCTTCCCAACCCAGGTCTCCCACACTGAAGGCAGATTCTTTACCAGCTGAGCCATGAGGGAAGCGCTATTATTATGTTATTAAATAAATTATTATTTTGTGACAAAACACTTGACATAAGATCCACCCACTTAGTAAATTTTAAGTATTTAACACAGTATTTTTTAATTCGTCTGAACAGATATTAGTCCAAAGAGGACATACAAAGTGGTTAATAGGGACTTGAAAAGATGCTCAACATCTCTACTCATCAGGGAAATGCGGGAAATGCAGATTAAAACCACAATGCGATATCACCTCACATCTGTTAGAACATCTGTCATCAGAATACTGGAGTTGGTTACCATTTCCTTCTCGAGGGGATCTTCCTGACCCAGGGATCGAACCCGGGTCTCC
Organism: Raphicerus campestris; assembly: GCA_006410735.1. Taxonomy (NCBI): domain Eukaryota; kingdom Metazoa; phylum Chordata; class Mammalia; order Artiodactyla; family Bovidae; genus Raphicerus; species Raphicerus campestris. The sequence continues at coordinate 220,729 of SJYW01015593.1, read as the reverse complement.
TGCATCAGAGGCAGACGGTTTAACCTCTGAGCCACCAGGGAAGTCCTCAAAAAAGATAAGAGGTAACAAGTGTTGGTGAGGATGTGGAAAAAAGAGAATCCTCCTACACTGTTGGTGGGAATGTAAATTGGTACAGCCCCTATGGAAAACAGTAGAGAGGCTCCTCAAAAATTAAAAATAGAACTACTATGTGATCCAGCAATTTCACTTCTGGTTCTCTGTCCAAAGGAATTGAAATCAAGGTATCAAAGAGATATCTGCACTCCCATGTTTTATTGCAAAATTATTCACAATAGCCAAGACATGGAAGCAAACTAAATGTCCATTAACAAATAAGTGATTAAGAAAATGTACATACATACAGTGGAATATTATTGAGCCTTAGAAAGAAGAAATCCTATCATCTGCAACAACACTGATGAACTTGTAGGACATCATGCAAAGTGAAATAAGGTGGACAAAGACAAATACTGTAAAATTTCACTCATGTGTAAAATCTAAAATAGTCAAATTAACAGAAGCAGAGGACAGAATGGTGGTTGCCATGAGCTGGAGTGAACTGGGAGGTATTCGTGAAAGGGTACTAAATTTCAGTTACACAAGATGAATGAGACTTACAGATATACGAGACAGCGTATTAGAAAGCAGAGACATTACTTTGCTAACAAAAAAGCCTGTATAGTCAAAGCTATGGCTTTTTCAATAGTCATGTATGGATGTGAGAGCTGGACCATAAAGAAGGCTGAGCATCAAAGAAACGATGTTTTCAAACTGGTCCTGGAAAAGACTCTCGAGAGTTCCTTGGACAGCAAAGAGATCAAACCAGTCAATCCTAAAGGAAATCAACCCTGAATATTCATTGGAAGGATTGATGCTAAAGCTGAAGCTCCAATACTTTGGCCACATGATGTGAAGAGCTGACTCATTAGAAAAGACCCTGATGCTGAGAAAGATTGAGGTTAGGAGGAGACAGGTGTGACAGAGGATGAGATGGTTGGATGGCATCACTGACTCAATGGACATGAGTTTGAGCAAACTCCAGGAGACAATGAAGGACAGGGAAGCCTGGCGTGCTGCAGCCCACGGGGTCGCAAAGAATTTGACACAACTTAGCGAGTGAACAACAACTAGTCTTCAGTTGGCTTTTCAAAAAAGGTCCAAGATCCCTCAAAATGTGACAATCAGATTACAGGAACTGAGTCCCAGCCAAGTTTTTATCTGTTTTGATTCCTATGCAGGGAGAAAACAGAAAGTAAAAGGCAATATAGGAAATCATTTTCTTTGGGGATGAAAGATATAGATGGGAATACAGATGGGAAGGAGATGTGTTTAAGCCCTTCACACATGCATATACACACCCACATCCTCCTCAGGTATTGCCCTCATTTTACTGTTTTGTAGCACCCTGGCTCCGTTGTCACCCTAATCTTTGTTTCTCAACAGTTGGTTTTTATTCCACCACAGTAATAAGTTAAAGTTTTATTATTTCCATAGCCTCCTAACTTGTGTCTCTACTTTTACCCTTTCTCTGTATACTATATTCTCTACACAATAGCCATCAAGTATTTCCTTATCCTATACAGAGTAAAAGCTGAACTCCTTGCCATGGCTTACAGACTCTTACATGATCTTATCTTCTGTTCCTCTATGGCTTATCTCCTACTGTGTCTTCCCTTGCTGTCTCTGTTCCAGTCACCCTGGCTTCCTTGCTATTCTTCCAACATGCTTGTCTCTCTTGTGTCATAGTCTTTGCACTTGTTATGCTCTCATGTCTCTTTCAAGTCATTGCTTAATTATTATCTTCTGAATGAAGCCTACCCTGACCTCCACTCAGTTTACTATCCACACTACCTTAGTAAACTTTACCATGCTCTTTCTTTTCCCATAGTACAGTTCAGTTGCTCAGTTGTGTCTGACTCTGCAACCCCATGGACTACAGCACACCAGGACTCCCTGTCCATCACCAACTCTCAGAGTTTACGCAAACTCATGTCCACTGAGTTGGTGATACCATCCAACCATCTCATCCTCTATCGTCCCCTTCTCCTATGGCTTTCAATCTTTCCTAGCATCAGGGATCAGGGTCTTTTCCAATGAATCAGTTCTTTGCATCAGGTGGCCAAAGTACTGGAGTTTCAGCTTTAGCATCAGTCCTTCCAATGAATATTCAGGACTGATTTCCTTTAGGATGGACTGGTTGGATCTCCTTGCTGTCCAAGGGACTCTCAAGAGTCTTCTCTAACACCACAGTTCAAAAGCATGAATTCTTCAGTGTTCAGCTTTCTTTATAGTCCAACTCTCACATCCATACATGACTACTGGTAAAACCATAGTTTTGACTCGATGGACCTTTGATGCTGTCTAGGTTGGTCATAACTTTTCTTCCAAGGAGCAAGTGTCTTTTAATTTCATGGCTGAAGTCACCATCTGCAGTGATTTTGCAGCCGAAGAAAATAAAGTCCTACACTGTTTGCATTGTTTCCCCATCTATTTGCAATGAAGTAATGGAATCAGATGCCATGATCTTAGTTTTCTAAATGTTGAGTTTTAAGCCAAACTTTTTCACTCTTCTCTTTCATTTTCAAGAGGCTCTCTAGTTCTTCTTCACTGTCTGCCATAAGGGTCGTGTCCTCTGGATATCTGAGGTTATTGATATTTCTCCCAGCAATCTTGATTCTAGCTTGTGCTTCTTCCAGCCCAGTGCTTCTCATGATGTACTCTGTATAGAAGTTAAATAAGCAGGATGACAATATACAGCCTTGATGTACTCCTTTTCCTATCTGGAACCACCCTGTTGTTCCATGTCCAGTTCTAACTGTTGCTTCCTGACAGACATATAGGTGTCTCAAGAGACAGGTCAAGTGGTCTGGTATTCCCATCTCTTTAAGAATTTTCCACAGTTTGTTATGATCCACACAAAGGCTTTGGCATAGTCAATAAAACAGAAGTAGATGTTTTTCTGGAACTCTATTGCTTTTTTGATGATCCAGCAGATGTTGGCAATTTGATCTCTGGTTCCTCTGCTTTTTCTAAATCCAGCTTGAACATCTGAAAGTTCACGGTTCATGAACTGTTGAAGCCTGGCATGGATAATTTTGAGCATACTTTGTTACTGTGTGAGAGGTGTGCAATTGTGCACTTAATATGTTAGCAAATTTCGAAAATTCAGCAGTGGCCACAGGACTGGAAAAGGTCAGTTTTCATTCCAATCCCAAAGAAAGGCAATGCCAAAGAACGCTCAAACTACTGCACAATTGCATTCATCTCACACGCTAGCAAAGTAATGCTCAAAATTCTCCAAGCCAGGCTCCAACAGTCACCAGATGAATAAATTATGGAGTGATAAATAGTATCAAGCTTTCATTTTAAGTTGTGAACCTAGGTTTCCCTCTGTACCCACGTTCTTGGGTCCACTGTGAAGTATTTACTGTGTAAGGGAACCACTAACTTCATCATACTTCTGAATATCTGTACCTCTTCTGTCCTTCAAAACAAGCACAAGGGCATTCTGAATAGACTCCTGTCTTATTAAACTCCACTTTTTTGTCCAATTCAGATTAAAAAGAAAGACCTAATGGCCATCTTTTTCTATTCATCCAATTCTATTTTCAGGTGAGTAATCTCTTGGTCTGCTTCTGCCTTCTTAATCAGCACCATCCCTTCTTCATATTTCAATATTCTCATCTTCCATTCTCCTTTCTTCTCTTTTCTATTCTTCCTCCAAATCTTAAACTTATTCTCTATTCTAACGTCCTCTTATTACTTAGCTTTTCCACTATCTTGTTCTCCTCATTCTTTCTATTTTCTTTCTCCTCTGTTAGTCTCAATCTCTATATCTGTTTTTGCCTATCTCTCTTCCCTCTAGCGTCTCTTCCATTTTCTTACTGCCTTTTATCCATCCATATCTCATCATCTTTACATCTCTCCAACCACCTCATTTCATACATTCTCTCTTCTATTTACACCTACTTCACTCCATTTCCTATTCAAACTCTTTCATGCACTTTATTACAAGCGTCTCTCTCTACTATCTATTTCTCCACTTATCTCTATCTCTTCAAATTCTCCTTCATAGATTATAACCACTCATATTTCTACTCTGTCCAGTCCTCCCCACATCCTTTTCAACATTTATGTCTAATTTCATGTTTTTTTCATGAAGTGTGAGTAGAGGTATCCCTTCTTCTTTACAAGGAAAATGTTCACTAAAGTTTGGATACCATCTCCTGAAATTTTCTCTGGAAACCTGGTGTTAGAAAACCATATTTCTACTCTATCTTCAATCTTTGACTTTCTAGTAGCCACTTTCAGCTATCTCAGAAATATGTGCCAGTCTATATATTCAAAAAATAACTATTTCATTTACTTCTGCATATACTAATTATATATGCATCCCTTTCATTTTCAAGCACATTCCCAGAAAGTATTTTCTATGTTTACTTCCTCTATGCGAAGTCCTAAAAACTCATTGCACTAATCATTCCACTGAAACACTGTATGTGAAGAACACCAATGTCTTCCATGTTACCAAACCTAATACATACTTTCAATTCTCTATATAACTAGATATCTTTGTAATAGCCAACAATATTGTAGAAATGTATAAGTATTAGTTAACAGCATAAACTTGCAACCAAACTGCCAAAGTATGAAGGATCAACCATTTACTACCTGGGTGATACTGGAAAATGTTCTTACCTAGCTCTGTGTTTCAGATTCCTTATTTGTAATGTTGGAATAACAGTAAGTAGAATGAGTATAACAGTACCTGGCGCATTGTAAGCACTATATTGATGGCAACTATTATACTTATTATGCTATTATTGTGTTGTTATTATTGATCACTTCATCTTTTGAAAGTCTTTACTTCTTTGATTTATTAGTCAAAATGGATTTGAACAATATGTAGTACTAATCATAAAATATCAGTGTCCTAAAACAAGAAAGTCTTATTTTTTATTCATACTATTTACCTATCTCAGGTTGTGGGGAGGGATGCTCTCTTCTGTTATCTTTAATAAGGGACACAGAATAATAGAGCCAAGATCACCTGGCATAACGCTACTCACCATGGCGAGGGGAGAGGAACATAGAAATCATGTACTGGCTCTTACAAGTTTTCAGTCTTTCAAATAGATAAACAACAAGACCTACTGAACAGCACAGGGAATGATATTCACTATCCTGTAATAGCCTATAGTATCAAAGAATCTGAATATATATATATATATATATATGAATCACTTTGCTGTACACCTGAAACTAGCACATTATAAATCAACTATACTTTTTAAAAAGATAAACGAACTTTAACACCAGTGCTGCAAAAAAATTGAGAAAAATGATACTTCATTCAGTTCAGTCACTCAGTTGTGTCCGACACTTTGCAACCCCATGAATTGCAGCATGCCAAGCCTCCCTGTCCATCAGCAACTCCTAGAGTTCACCCAAAACCCATGTCTATCGAGTCGGTAATGCCATCCAGCCATCTCCTCCGCTGTCATCCCCTTCTCCTCCTGCCCCCAATCCATCCCAGCATCAAAGCCTTTTCCAATGAGTCAACTCTTCGCATGAGGTAGCCAAAGTATTGGAGTTTCAGCTTTAGCATCATTCCTTCCAAAGAACACCCAGGACTGATCTCCTTTAGAATGGACTGGTTGGATCTCCTTGCAATCCAAGGGACGCTCAAGAGTCTTCTCCAACACCACAGTTCAAAAGCATCAATTCTTCGGCACTCAACTTTTTTCACAGTCCAACTCTCACATCCATACATGACCACTGGAAAAACCATAGCCTGGACTAAACGGACCTTTGTTGGCAAAGTAATGTCTCTGCTTTACAATATGCTATCTAGGATGGTCATAACTTTACTCCCAAGGAGTAAGTGTCTTTTAATTTCAAGGCTACAATCACCAAGTGCAGTGATTTTGGAGCCCAGAAAAATAAAGTCTGACACTGTTTCCCCATCTATTTGCCATTAAGTGATGGGATTGGATGCCATGATCTTTGTTTTCTGAATGTTGAGATTTAAGCCAAATTTTTCACTCTCCTCTTTCACTTTCATCAAGAGGCTCTTTATTTCTTCTTCACTTTCTGCCATAAGGGTGGTGCCATCTGCATATATGAGGTTATTGATATTCCTCCTGGAAATTTTGATTCCAGCTTGTGTTTCTTCCAGCCCAACATTTCTCATGATGTTCTCTGATTACAAGTTAAATAAGATGTGTGACAATATACAGCCTTGACATATTTCTTTTCCTATTTGGAACCAGTCTGCTGACCCATGTCCAGTTCTAACTGTTGCTTCCTGACCTGCATATAGGTTTCTTAAGAGGCAGGTCAGGTGGTCTGGTATTCCCANCAAAGGCTTTGGCGTAGTCAATAAAGCAGAAATAGATGTTTTTCTGGAACTCTCTTGCTTTTTCCATGATCCAGCGGATGTTGGCAATTTGATCTCTGGTTCCTCTGCCTTTTCTAAAACCAGCTTGAACATCTGGAAGTTCACAGTTCATGTATTGCTGAAGGCTGGCTTGGAGAATTGTGAGCATTACTTGCTAACATCTGAGATGAGTGCAACTGTGAGGCAGTTTGAGCATTTTTTGGCATTGCCTTTCTATGGGATTGGAATGAAAACTGACTTTTCCAGTCCCATAGCCACTGCTGAGTTTTCCAAATTTGCTGGCATATTGAGCACAGCACTTTCACAGCATCGTCCTTCAGGATTTGAAGTAGCTCAACTGGAATTCCATCACCTCCACTAGCTTTGTTCGTAGTGATGCTTCCTAAGACTCACTTGACTGCACATTCCAGGATGTCTGACTCTAGGTGAGTGATCACACCATCATGATTATCTGGGTCATAAAGATCTTTTTTGTACAGTTCTTCTGTGTGTTCTTGCCACCTCTTCTTAATATCTTCTGTTTCATTAAGCCCATACTATTTCTGCCTTTTTTTGAGCCCATCTTTGTAGGAAATGTTCCCTTGGTATCTCTGATTTTTGAAGATCTCTAGTCTTTCTCATTCTATTATTTTCCTCTATTTCTTTGCATTGATCGCTGAGGAAGCCTTTTTTTTTTTTCTCTCCTTGCTAGTCTTTCGAACTCTGCATTCAAATGGGTATATCTTTCCCTTTCTCCTTTGCTTTTCGCTTCTCTTCTTTTCACAGCTATTTGTAAGGCCTCCTCAGACACTCATTTTGCATTTTTGCATTTCTTTTTCTTGGGGATGGTCTCCTGTACAATGTCATGAACCTCCATTTTTAGTTCATCAAGCACTCTATCATATCTAGGCCCTTAAATCTATTTCTCACTTCCACTGTGTAATCATAAGGGATTTGATTTAGGTCACACCTGAATGGTCTAGTGGTTTTCCTCACTTTCTTCAATTTAAGTCTGAAGTTGGCAATAAGGAGTTCATGATCTGAGCCACAGTCAGTTCCTAGTCTTGTTTTTGCTGACTATATAGAGCTTCTCTATCTTTAGTTGCAAAGAATATATCTGATTTGGGTGTTGGCCATCAGGTGATGTCCGAGTGTATAGTCTTCTTTTTTGTTGTTGGAAGAGGGTGTTTTCTATGACCAGTGTGTTCTCCTGGCAGAACTTTATTAACCTTTGTGCTGCTTCATTCTGTACTCCAAGGTCAAATTTGCCTGTTACTCCAGGTTTTTCTGACTTCCTAGTTTTGCATTCCAGTCCCCTGTAATGAGAAAGACTTCTTTTTGGGGTGTTAGTCTAAAAGGTCTTGTAGGTCTTCATAGAACCGTTCAACTTCAGCTTCTTCAGCATTACTGCTCGGGGCATAGGCTCGGATTACTGTGATATTGAATGGTTTGCTTACTAGTTTCAAATGAACTCAAATTTATGGGTTATAAATCTATCTGCTGTAAAAATAACTATCTATGGTTCATCTACCTATGGAATAACAATTCTCTGATTCAAATAAACTGTTGAGGGGCATATAAGAGTACTCAGAAAGCTTATGTGGGTTCTATAACCTTTGTCATATTACACTGTGATAACTAAAGTATAGCAACAGAAATATATAAATATGATTTACTTTGAAATACAGATATAAAAATTTAAAAATGTCGTAGTTTTTTAATTCTTTTATATTTTCTGGGCTTAACATAGCCTCAAATGTCATAATGTGCATTGCTTCAGGAGCAAACAAATCAGCCCATATAAGGAGTTACTTGGAAATGCCTGATACTCCTGTTCTGAACATTAAACCCTAGAACAGCTATTTTTGCAAAGAAAAGATGGACTTAAAGATTTTTTCAAGGTGTATTACACCTATACCTAATGTAACTTAAAACTTATTAAGTTTTTCAATGTAATTGCCTCAGAAAATCCAACATTGATCAAAACATATTTTATTTAAAATGTTCTGTTTTATTTACTTTAGCACATTATCAAAATAAGACTATATTCTGCCTTAACGATATTGCTTCCTATTCTAATTAAATTAGCATGCATATATTCATGGGTCAAGACTGTAATTTAGTTTGACTTGTTTTTTTGTCTTTCTAGTGAAGAGAAATGTGTATTGAGTATAAGATGCAGTTTTGGGTTCTGTGGAGGTTTTCAGTATTATTTAATTGGTTGAAGCTATATTTGAAGTTGAATGAAAGGAATTGAAGGGGGATTCTGATTATTTATTTTATATCATGTCATCTTGAGAATGCTGGAATACACCAAGAAGTAATGGGTAAAAATTAAGATGTCTAATTTAATCTTTCTGTAGTCTTATGTTACTTTAAAAAAAATTTGCTTATCTATTCACTATCTTTCTGAAACTAATCTCCAATTTCAATTATAAACAGTCTCAAATACTAAATTTAGTAGAAAGTAACTAGTCAGACTTGTAAGTCCAGTGACTTGAACCTTTTTTATTGAATGAGGCTGAAGAGGTACTAAATGTATCATACTCAGACAACCGAATATGTAGTAATGATGAAATGAGATGATCTGAGATACCTGTTTTATTTAAATAACTCCTTTTTTTTTCAACAAGTTTATTAGTTATCTGCATTTAAGATAGGACTTTGTGTAGTACAGAAGGTGGAGTCTTTCCACAGGTAGCTGAGTATTTCTTTGTGTAATGTGAGATTGAAAACAATTGAAGGGATTATTTTCACAAGTATTCTTTAGGCACTTGAGTCAATAGGGGAAAAAAGATAAACACACCTAGCAAAGTCAATCAATGGCAAAATTACAAATTTAATTCATTGAAAGTATTACAGAAGTGCCTTTCCTATCAAGTAACGTTAATAGTACCTGTTCAATAAAAAGAATAAAAATAAATTTATATAGTAATTTAATAGGCTTATTAACTAAATTACCATCTGTACAAATCTGAGATAAAATTTAGCTTTCAGAATAACTAAGGAAATCACCAGGTAACAAACTGAACACAAAAGTTTAAAAAAAATCAGTCTATCTGAAAGCAAAAGGTGGCACATAGACATCTACTCTTATCTTTTCTTAAGGGCTTAATACATAGTAAGAAAGTCAGGTAACTTCAAGCTTTTGATCATGCTATATGAAGTATGAAATGAAAATAAATTTCTTCCAGAAGAAATTGATTTTTAAAAATAGCTTCTTGCTCTGTTTTGTCACTTGTTTATATAAAATAAGATAAGAAAGTCTGGTGGCTGTTACATGGGAACATATAAAACAAAAGGTGCAGGATAGCAAAAGAAAATAGTTTTCCTTGCAAACAAGTAACAGAAAGTTAATGCAGTTTTTCAGATCCTTTCTTAAATGTTTCACATTCAGAGAACAGTGTGGTCTAGCCTCTGAAAAAAAGTGTTCTATTTTAGGAGGCTCCATTAAGGTTTTAGAGGTGTTCAGCTTTTGATATGCTCTCAGTTGTGTACTCTCCGTAAGCCAACGTTTCCCTGATTCAATATATCTAATATCTGTGCTCTACCACTGGCAATGTGAGAGCCTAATTCAAAAGTACTTGTAAATCATTTTGAACTACTAGCATAAAAGAATCACGCTGAAAATTATTTAGTTTTTGTGTGTTTTCCTTAAATCTTCCCTTAATTCACTGCCATAGGCAGACACACATCCTAATGAGAGATAATAGCTTCTATATTCTGAAAAGATAAATATATGCAAAGTGATAATTAACTATAAGTGATAATTATACACTTTGTATGCAACAGCGGTTTTCAAGAAATAAGATTTTTGTGCATTTCTCTTTCCCACATTTATTAGTTTGTTAAATAACCTTATATCATAGAAAAATTCCTTTTATTAGCCAAAAGGAGAATTGAGATTTTTAGCTATTATAAGCTGACTCAATTTCAAAACAATAGCAGTTCATGCAATTATGCAAAATTACTTATAAAAAGAACTGACTGCTCAAAAATAAATGGAAAAGAAAAGACTCTCTTCAACAGAGAGCAAGTTAGTAATTATTATTAAACTCCACAGGAGACAAAGTATAACACCAAAGAGGATCAAAGTATAACACCAAAGGGGATGTGATCTCTGTTCTGAGATATCAACATTTCTTTGAACTTTTTCTCCTTAAAAGGAATTTTCAAGATTACTTATTTAACTAACTTACTAGAATGTGTTCAACATATATTTAATCTTTATTTTATAGGTGAGAATCATGATCAGGTGTGGCTTTTTAGTTATAAATATGAACAACAAAATATGTCTAAACCAATTGTTTAAGGAATTTCAGTGAAAGATTACCTTGATGACATGTATTTATTAAATATTAGAACAGTCCAGTGAAGACATATATCATTGGCTTTCACCCTGTGTCTATGTTCCATTGAGTTGAAAGGGTTATAATTTTGATCATGCCAGTCACAAAGGTATCTAAGCTGCCACCTCAATGACACATTTTTCTTCACTACTGATCCATTGTGCATGCTGACTCAGGGTACAGTTAAAAAAAGACCTTCTAACTCTGAGGACACTGCATTTGATTTGCATGTCTTCTTTCAAGATAAGATATCACAATATGCGTTTCTGAAGGGTGAATGCAAACCAGAAAAAGTTGAACTGTTCAAAAATAATATTGACAGTTCTTTATGTTATACTGATCTAAAAGGTAACATATGATGAGAATATAGACAAAAATTTTATTTCCCAAAAATTAAATTGAGATAAGATTGATGAAAGATAAACAAAGCACAAGTTACATATTCACCTCTTATAGTCTGAGGCAGATGTCACTGTNGAGTAGGATTGCTGGGTCATATGGTAGCTCTATGTTCAGTTTTTTAAGGAATCTCCATACAGCTCTCCATAGTAGCTGTCCTATATACATAACCACTAACAGTGTAGGAGGGTTCTCTTTCTTCCACACCTTTTCCAGAACTTAATTTATAGGCTTTTTAATGATAGCCATTCTGATCAGTATGAGATAATACCTCATTGTGGTTTTGATTTGCATTTCTCTGATAATTAGTGAGTGATGATGAGCAGTTTTTCATGTGCTTGTTAGCCAATTCTGTATTTATATGTGTGTATATAATATTAGGTCTGTAAGTGCACATACCTGTAGCTATATTAGGAAATGTATGCCTCTATGTGCATTTCTAATTTGTAAGTTTGCTTTCAACCCTGGTCCTACCCTCATGATACTTTAGATGAGCCGGGTACTCTCTGACCTCATCGTGTAGAGGAGGGTTCCATTGTCCACCAGTCTGAGCAGCTTGTTAGGTGTGGTCATGTTATGGGCCACTGATTTCTTGCCATTGTGGAAGAAGGTGTCAGGGGTCCAGATCTTACTAGCCAGGAGATTATTCAGTGGAAGGATCTTCATGGGTCCATCAAATTTCAGTCTTTCATCATGCCATGTCTGTCGAAAAAATACATCAATGGTGTACTCCTAAGGACAAAAAGAGAAAACAACATTTCAGCAGAGTTCTGGTGAGGATCCACAGTGCCCTTAGCAAATATTAATTACATTGCAGTATTTCCTCTGATGCAGAGAAGCAGCAATCTATTGACAGTAGTTACTGGCAAGTAGGGCAAATGACTATGATTGAGAAATAATGTCATGGTAATCAATAAGTACATAAATAATATGTCCGAGAAGATTTTACTTAGGAAGATCATTGCCAACGCTGCCCTGCACATCATACAATCTGAACACAAGACTTTGCCTTATGAAAAGGCAAGAGCTCCTTTCTCTATGCAGTGGCATCTCTAATAAGAGCAAACTCCTAACATTGTCTCTTCTACTAAATGATCCCATATGAACATCAAAAGCCAATATAACAACTGCCATAAAACTAAAACCTTAAATTTTAAAACACATTTCATTTGATTCTCAAACTAACAGTGTATCTAATGAGTTAATATCTTATCTTCAGTAAGTAAAGCACTCTTACAGATAAGGAAAAACAAACACATAAATAGAAAAATGGGTAAATGACATGAATAGAAAAATTCATGAAACAGATAGAAATTGTTAACAAACATTTTTTCAAAATTGCCATTCATCTAAATACAAATTCAAATAACAATAAACATTACTGATATTGGTAACAGCAGACTAAATCATTTTGATATATCTTCTTATAGTTATTAATCATAAAATTTGAACCAAAACAAATTATCCATCTAGGATAATTTGAAACCAATGGGAAATGACTGAAAGCAGACAAAAACTTGAAAAAAGTTTACTCTTGAAAGATAGCAATAGCAACAGGTTAAAATTGTGTTTGTGGCTTTCTTTTCTAAAGGTGGTCTCCCAAACCTAGAATTTCTATGTCCAATATCACAGCCTTAACGGCTCAAAATGGATAATCATCTGGAATCTTAGGGGGGAGGAATCCTGGAAGCAAGAGAGTCACTGAGGGGATGGGAACTCAACCCCCAGTACATATTTTGCCCCAAATCCTGGCTGACGACTACATACAAATGAAAACTCTGGGGCTCTTGAAAAAAGGCAGACAGAAACAATAAGGGAATCCTCCAGTAAATGAAAGATGACAAATGTGTGGTGGGTGATGTTTGTGCATTTGGTAGAAATCAGAAAAATTATTGGCTTAATATACCTCAGTAGAAAGAGCTCAAACTTGACCAAAGAACTGAGAATTCAGGGGAAGCCTTGAGAAAAAACCAAACCCATTCAAAGGGAAGTCTGAAATTCTGAGTACAAAGTCTGCCCAAATCTTTGACTAGCCACTAAACTACACAAGGGATAGGGGACATATCTAGGTAGTCAGGTAAAACAAGACAGTCAGAAGCTGCTTAAAATATGTTGTTGTTGAGTCACTAAGTCGTATTCAACTCTTTTGCGACTTCTTGGACTGTAGCCTTCCAGATTCTTTTGTCCATGGTATTTTTCAGGCAAGAATACTGAAGTAGGTTGCCATTTCCTTCTCCAGGGGATCTTCTCAACCCAGGGATCGAACCTGTGTCTCCTGCATTATATGAGGATTCTTTACCACTGAGCCACTAGGGAAGCCCCCTCAGTGGCTTCCAGTTATATTTGGAATAAATACCAATACCTTTTTCCTAACCTAGAAAGTAATTCATAAACTGGCACTTATTTTCTCTAACCACTTGTACCTCTATAAATTAGCCAGTCTGGCTTTTCTCCTTCTCTAGAACGCTAAGAGGAGAAGGAAATAGCAACCCGCACCAGTATTCTTGCCTAGAGAATCCTGTGGACAGTGGCTATAGTTCGTGGGGTCGCAAAGAGTTGGACACGATTGAGCGACTTCACTCACTCACTCACTCACTCACTCATACATTAGAGAAGAAAATGGTAAACCACTCCAGTATTCTGGCCTAGAGAATCCCAGGGACAGAGGAGCCTGGTGGGCTGCCATCTACGGGGTTGCACAGAGTTGGACATGACTGAAGCAACTTAGCAGCAGCAGAACACTAAGAATCTCCCTGCTTAAGGATTAAGATATTATATAATCTATTATCTAAACTGGAACATTTTTGATAGTGAGAGGAGGCTTTATCAATAATTATATCATAATGACAGGTATAAGCCAAGACTATGCCAGTTTTAAAACTGGAATTAGATTCCCACACAAAACCAACACCCTGAAGGGCTATGGCCTCAGCATAGTGAAGTGAAGTGAAAGTCGCTCAGTCATGTCTGACTCTTTGCAATCCCATGGACAGTATAGTCCTTGGAATTCTCTAGGCCAGAATACTGGAATGGGTAGCCTTTCCCTTCCCCAGGGGATCTTCCCAACCCAGGGATTGAACCCAGGTCTCTTGCACTGTAGGCAGATTCTTTACCAGCTAAGGCACAAGGGAATCCACTCAGCATAAGGGTGAATTAAATAAAATGAACTAGACAAAACCAATCCACAGCATGAAAATGAAGAAAGGAAACTTATCCAAGCACGAATTATGAAATGGAGAAGGGGTAAGGGGAAGCATTTCTTCTGAGATTTAGCAACTTCAAATTTAATCTGAGCTAAATATTTAAATGTACACCTGGTTTGGGTCTTACAAACCGAGAAATTAACATAAAAATAGGTCTCAGGATGGGGATACCCCTAGACTGACTTACAAAAGCAAACACTCTAGAGGGACATAGCCATAAATAAATGCTTGTTGAAAAAAAGCATGCAGTCCACAATAACAAAACACCTAGGAAATGGTCATAAGCAAGAGTCAGCCAATACGATATATAGATCACCCCTCAAGAACCTTACATATGAGGGCTTCCCTGATAGCTCAGTGGGTAAAGAAATCTGCCTGCAATGCAGGAGACCTGGTTCAATTCCTGGGTCAGAAAGATCCACTGGAGAAGGGATAGGCTACCCACTCCATTATTCTTGGGCTTCCGTGGTGGCTCAGCTGGTATAGAATCTGCCTACAATGCAGGTGACCTGGGTTCCATCCCTGGGTTGGGAAGATCCCCTGGAGAAGGGAATGGCTACCCACTCCAGATTCTGGCCTGGAGAATTCCATGGTCTGTAGTATAGTCCATGGGGTTGCAAAGAGTTGGACACAACTGATCAACATTTACTTCAAAAGAACCTCATATAACAAAATAAAATATATATTATAAAGGAACTACTGAATATATTGGCCATCCCTGGTGGCTCAGAGGTTAAAGCGCTTGCCTCCAATGAGGGAGACCGGGGTTCAATCCCTGGGTTGGGAAGATCCTCTGGAGAAGGAAATGGCAATCCACTCCAGTATTCTTGCCTGGAGAATCCCATGGACGGAGAAGCCTAGTAGGTTACAGTCCACGGAGTCACAAAGAGTCGGACACGACTGAGCGACTTCACCTTCACCTTCACTGAATATATTAAAATGATACAAGTATCAAGAGAGAGATTGAGAATATGAGAAAAGATCAAAATATTATGGGGTATGAATGAGAAAAAACAGATTTTAAAAAGATCTATTTGAAGTAAATGTTCTATAAAACAAAAATAAAAAGTCAATGGATATGTTATATAGAAGATTAGATATTATTGAACAGAGATTAGTGAACTGAAAAATACACACGAAGAAAACTTTTTCAGTGTATATTTCTAACAAAGTTCTAAAGTTATGGACATGAGTTTGGGTAAACTCCGGGAGTTGGTGATGGATAGGGAGGCCTGGCGTGCTGTAGTCCATGGAGTCGCAAAAAGTCAGACATGATTGAGCGACTGAACTGAACTAAACTGAAAGTTAGAGAATAGAGAAAATGAGGAATAATAAAATACTAATGGGTGAAAGTTTCTAGGAATTGTTGAAATATTAGTGTAAGTACCTTAGTTTCGAGAACCTTAATCAGGGGGCAGTCTTAAGATGGTGGAGGAATAGGACAGGGAGGCCATTTTCTCCCCAACAAATTCATTGAAAGAACATCTGAACACTGAGCAAATTCCACAAAACAACTTCTCAATGCTGGCAGAGGACATCAGGCACCCAGAAATGCAACCCACTGTCTTCGAAAGGAGGTAGGACAAAATATAAAAGATAAAAAGAGACCCATGGCTGATTCATGTCAATGATTGGCAAAACCAATACAGTATTGTAAAGCAAAATAAATTTAAAAAAAATGAGAGGGACAAAAGAGGTAGGCAGGAGATGGATCCTGGGAAGGGAGTCTTAAAAGAGAAGTTTCCAAACACCAGGAAACACTCTCACTGGCGGGTCTGTGGGGAATCTTAAAATCTCAGAGGGCAACATAACCAGGAGGAAAAATAATAATAAATAATTAAAACCCACAGATTACGTAACGGCAACTTCCAGTGCTCACAGCCACCACCAGCAAGTAGGGGATGAACAGGGAGGTGCAGGCTGCATTGCTTAGGGTAAGGACCAGCTGGAATGCCCTGAGGGCAATCTGAGGGAACTAACCTGAGATAGCAACCCAAACTGTGGGATAGCCAGAGAGAGAGAGAGAGAGAGAGAGAGAGAGAGAACTATCCTGTGAAAAGCCCTAACCTGAGGCACTGCTAGGGCTGCTCACAGACCAAAGGACTAAGCCAAAACCAGAGGAAAGCTAGCAGGCTGCAGACCAGAGGCTCTGGGGGCAGCCAGAGCCAGAAAAGGACAATCACAGACCCAAAGAGGCATCTTCTACCAAACCACAAACAGGCTCCGTTGCTAAGAGTTCTTGGGATTGTGGATGGTTGACAATGCCGGGACGGTTGCAGCCAGAGATCAGCTCCCCAGAAGAGATACATGGCATGCCTGAGAAGGCACGCCCATTGTACACCCAGAAAACTAAGCGGCTGGGACAGGGTAGGCAATCAGATGCACCACCCACCTGGGAGTGACTGCTCACCAAGCACCCCGTCACCTCAGCTGCTCTGACAGGGGAAGTGCACAAAACGCAGGCCCAACCTAGTCTGCGCCTTTGGGGAGTACTCAAGAACCTGAACATGAGCTGCTTAGACCTGGAAAGTGCACAGAACCCAGGGCCCGCCTCAGACATTTTCTGGGAGAGCAACCTAGAGCCTGAGAAGTGTAGACCATGAAAGCACACATGCCCTGAGCAGGGGCAAACCCAGTGCAGCTGAAACACTGCAAGCACTCCCCACACACGCCAGGAATATTTGTTTCCATTGTTCCTCCCTCCCCACTGCAAGACAGAACAGTTCAGTTCAATTCAGTTCAGTCGCTCATTCATATCTGACTCTTTGTGACCCCATGAATTGCAGCATGCCAGGCCTCCCTGTCCATCACCAACTCCCGGAATTTACTCAAGCTCATGTCCATTGAGTTGTGATGCCATCAAACCATCTCCTCCTCTGTCGTCCCCTTCTACTCCTGCCCCTCAATCCCTCCCAGCATCAGAGTCTTTTCCAATGACTCAACTCTTCACATGAGGTGGCCAAAGTATTGGAGTTTCAGCTTTAGAATCAGTCCTTCCAATGAACACACAGGACTGATCTCCTTTAGGATGGACTGGTTGGATCTCCTTGCAGTGCAATGGATTCTCAAGAGTTTTCTCCAACACCACAGCTCAAAAGCATCAATTCTTCATCACTTAGCTTTCTTCACAGTCCAACTCTCACATCCATAATAACCACTGGAAAAACCATAGCCTTAACTAGACAGAACTTTGCTGGCAAAGTAATGTCTCTGCTTTTGAATATGCTACCTAGGTTGGTCATAACTTTCCTTCCAAGGGGTAAGCGTCTTTTAATTTCATGGCTGCAATCACCATTTGCAGTGATTTTGGAGCCCCCCAAAATAAACTCTGACACTGTTTCCACTGTTTCTCTATTTGCCATGAAGCGATAGGACCAGATGCCATGATCTTCGTTTTCTGAATGTTGAGCTTGAAGCCAACTTTTTCACTTTCATCAAGAGCCTTTTTAGTTCCTCTTCACTTTCTGCCATAAGGGTGGTGTCATCTGCATATCTGAGAATATTTATATTTCTCCTGGCAATCTTGATTCCAGCTTGTGCTTCTTCCAGCCCACCATTTCTCATGATGTACTCTAGTGAGACTAAATAAGTGACCACCTTCACCCCCTTTTGTCAGGGCGGAAATTAAACACTGAAGAGATCAGCAAACAGAAGATGCTAAAATAAACGGAGGGAACCGCTTTGGAAGTGACAGGTGCAACAGGTTAAAACCCTGTAGTTAGCACCAACTACACTGGAAGGGGCCTATAGATCTTGAGAAGTCTAAGCCAGATCAAGGAACTATCTGAAACTGAACTGACCCCACACTGTCTGCAACAGCTCCAGAGAAATTCCTAGATATATTTTTACTATTATCATTTTTAATTTTTAAATTTTTAAGTCCTCTATTACTCCTTTAATTTTCATTTTTATAATCAACTATTACCTTGAAAAATAAAGACCCTATTTTTAAAGCAAACTTCATATATATATTTTATAATTTTTGTGACTTTGTTTTTTTTAATATTTTAATTTTGAGAGTCTAACCTCTACTCTAGATTTTTATTTTTTGCTTTTTGGTATTTGTTATCAATTTCATACCTTTAAGAACCCAATCTTCAGTACCCATTTTTACTTGGGAGTGTGATTACTGGCTTGAATGTTCTCTTCCCCTTTTGACTCTCTTTTTTCTCCACCAGGTCACCTCTATCTCCTCCCTCCCTGTTCTCTTCTCGACCCGACTCTGTGAATCTCTTTCTGTGTTCCAGGCTGTGGAGAACACTTAGTGAACTAACTACTGGCTGGATCTGTCTCTCTCCATTTGATCCCCCCTTTTCTCCCCCTGGTCACCTCTATCTCCTTCCTCCATCTTCTCTTCCCTGTATAACTCCATGAAAATCTCTGAGGGGTCCAGATTGTGGAGAGCCCATAGGGAACTGATTATTGGCTAGCTTGCTCTCTCCCCTTTTGATTCCCCATCTTCTCCTCCTGGTCACATCTATCTCCTTCCAACCTCTTCTTTTCTCCATGTAAGCTTGTGAACCTCTCTGGGTGTCCCTCACTGTGGAGAAACTTTTCATCATTAACCTAGATGTTTTATTACCAGTGCTATATAGATGGAGAAGTCTTGAGGCTACTGTAAGAATAAGACTGAAATCCAGAGGCAGGAGGCTTAAGTCTAAATCCTGAGAACACCAGAGAACTCCTGACTCCAGGGAACATTAATTGACAAGGGCTCATCAAACACTTCCATACCTACACTGAAACAAAGCACCACCCAAGGGCCAACAAGTTCCAGAGCAAGACATACCACACAAATTCTCCAGCAACACAGGAACATAGCCCTGAGCTTCAATATACAGGTGGCCCAAAGTCACACCAAACCCACTGACATCTCAAAACTCACTACTGGACACTTCATTGCACTCTAGAAAGAAGAAATCCAGCTCCACCTACCAGAACACTTGCACAAGCTTCCCTAACCAGGAAACCTTGACAAACCACCCATTCAACCTCACCCACAGCGAGGAACCTCCACAATAAAGAGGAACCACAAACTGCCAGAATATGGAAAGGCCACCCCAAATGCAGCAATATAAACAAGATGAAAAGGCAGAGAATACTCAGCAGATAAAGAACAGGATAAATGCCCACCAAACCAAACAAAAGAGGAAGATATTAGAAATCTACATGAAAAAGAACTCAGGATAATTATAGTGAAATCTTGAAAACAAATTGGAGTTACAGATAAATAGCCTGGAGACAAGGATTGAGAAGATGTAAGAAATGTTTAACAAGGACCTAGAAGAAATAAAACAGTCAATATATAATGAGTAATGCAATAAATGAGATCAAAAACGCTCTGGAGGGAACCAACAGTAGAATAACGAAGGCAGAAGATAGGATAAGTGAGGTAGAATATATAATGGTAGAAATAAATGAATCAGAGAGGAAAAAAGAATTAAAGGAAATGAGGACAACTTCAGAGACCTCTGGGACAATGTTAAATGTCCCAAAATTTGAATCATAGGAGTCCTAGAAGAAGACAAAAAGAAAAACCATGAGAAAATACTTGAGATAATAGTTGAAAACTTCTTTAAAATGGGGAAGGAAATAGTCACCCAAGTCCAAGAAACCCAGAGAGTCCCAAACAGGATAAACCCAAGGCAAAACACCCCAGAGACACATATAAAACAAAGATCAAACACAAAGAACAAATATTAAAAGCAACAAGGGAAAAATAACAAATAACACACAAGGGGATTCCCTAAGGATAACAGCTGATCTTTCAATAGAAACTTTTCACACCAGAAGGGAATGGCAGGACATACTTAAAGTGATGAAAGAGAAAAACCTACAACCAGATTACTGTACTCAACAAGGATCTCATTCAAATATGAAGGAGAAATCAAAAGCTTTACAGACAAGCAAAAGCTGAGAGAATTCAGCACCACCAAACCAGCTCTCCAACAAATGCTAAAGGATTTTTCCCTGGACAGGAAACACAGAGTGTATAAACTTGAACCCAAAACAACAAAGTAAATGGCAATGGTATCATACTTATCAATAATTACCTTAATTGTAAATGGGATGAATGCCCCAACCAAAAGACAAAGACTGGCTGAATGGATACAAAAACAAGACCTCTATATATGTTGTCTGCAAGAGACCCACCTCAAAACAAGGGACACATACAGACTGAAAGTGAAGGGCTGGAGAAAGATATTCCACGCAAATAGAGACCAAGAGAAAGCAGGAGTAGCAATACTCATATCAGATAAAATAGACTTTAAAATGAAGGCTGTGGAAAGAGACAAAGAAAGACACTACATAATGATCAAAGGATCAATCCAAGAAGATATTACAACTATAAATACATATGTACCCAACATGGGAGCACTGCAATATGTAAGGCAAATTCTAACAAGTGTGAAAGGGGAAATTAACAATAACGCAATAATAGTGGGAGACGTTAATACCCCATTCACACCTATGGATAGATCAACTAAACAGAAAATTAACAAAGAAACACAAACGTTAAATGATACAATAGACCAGTTAGACCTAATTTATATCTATAGGACATTGCACCCCAAAACAATCAATTTCACCTTTTTCTCAAGTGCACATGGAACCTTCTCTAGGAAAGATAACATCCTGGGCCATAAATCTAGCCTTGGTAAATTCAAAAAAATTGAAATCATTCCAAGCATCTTTTCTAACCACAATGCAGTAAGATTAGATGTCAATTACAGGAGAAAAACTATTAAAACTTCCAACATATGGAGGCTGAACAACATGCTGCTGAATAAACAACAAATCACAGAAGAAAGCAAAAAAGAAATCAAAATATAGAAATGAATGAAAATGAAAACACAACAACCAAAAACCAATGGGACACTGTAAAAGCAGTGTTAAGGGGAAGGTTCATAGCAATACAGGCTTACCTCAAGAAACAAGAAAAAAGTCAAATAAATAACCTAACTCTACACCTAAAGCAACTAGAAAAGAAGAAATGAAGAACCCCAGGGTTACTAGAAGGAAGGAAATCTTAAAAATTAGGGCAGAGATATACACAAAAGAAACAAAAGAGACCATAGCAAAAATCAACAAAGCTAAAAGCTGGTTCTTTGAGAAGATAAATAAAATTGAAAAACCATTAGCCAGACTCATCAAGAAACAAAGGGTGAAGAATCAAATCAACAAAATTAGAAATGAAAATGGAGAAATCACAACAGACAACATAGAAATACAAAGGATCATAAGAGACTACTATCAGCAATTATATGCCAATAAAATGGACAGCTCGGAAGACATGGACAAATTCTTAGGAAAGTACAACTTTCCAAAACTGAACCAGGGAGAAATAGAAAATCTTAACGGACCCATCACAAGCATGTAATTAGAAATCTTCCAGCAAGCAAAAGCTCCAGACCAGACAGCTTCACAGCTGAATTCTACCAAAAATTTAGAGAAGAGCTAACACCTATCCTATTCAAACTCTTCTGGAAAATCGCAGAGGAAGGTAAACTTGCAAACTTATTGTATGAAGCCACCATCACCCTAATACCAAAACCTGACAAAGATGCCACAAAAAAAAGAAAACTACAGGCCAATATCATTGATGAACATAGATGCAAAAATCCTTAACAAAATTCTAGCAAACAGAATCCAACAACACATTAAAAAGATCATACATACATCATGACCAAGTGGGCTTTATCCCGGAGATGCAAGGATTCTTCAACATCCACAAGTCAATCAACGTAATACACCACATTAACAAATTGAAAGATAAAACCATATGATTATCTCAATAGATGCAGAGAAAGCCTTCAATAAAATTCAACATCCATTTATGATAAAGACCTTCCAGAAAGCAGGAACAGAAGGAACATGCAACAACATAATAAAAGTTATATATCACAAACCAACAGCAAACATTATCCCCAATGGTGAAAAATTGAAACCATTTCCCATAAAGTCAGAAATAAGACAAGGGTGCCCACTCTTACCACTACTATTCAACATAGTTTTGGAAGTTTTGGCCACAGCTATCAGAGCAGAAAAAGAAAGAAAAAAATCCAAATTGGAAATGAAGAAGTAGAACTCTCACTGTTTGCAGATGACATGACCCTCTATATAGAAAACCCTAAAGACTCCACCAGAAAATTACTAGAGCTAATCAATGAATATAGTAAAGTTGCAGGATATAAAATCAACACACAGAAATCCCTTGCATTCCTATACACTAACAATGAGAAAACAGAAAGAGAAATTAAGGAAACAAGCCCATTCACCATTACAACAAAAAGAATAAAATACCTAGGAATATATTTACCTAAAGAAACAAAAGACCTATATATAGAAAACTATAAAACACTGATGAAAGAAATCAAAGAGGATACAAATAGATGGAGAAATATACCATGTTCATGGATTGAAAGAATCAATATAGTGAAAATGAGTATACTACCCAAAGCAATCTATAGATTCAATGCAATCCCTATCAAGCTACCAATGGTATTTTCCACAGATCTGCTGCTGCTGCTGATGCCAAGTCCCTTCAGTCATGTCCAACTCTGTGCAACCCCATAGACAGCAGCCTACCAGGCTCTGCCATCCCTGGGATTCTCCAGGCAAGAACACTGGAGTGGATTGCCATTTCCTTCTCCAATGCATGAAAGTGAAAAGTGAAAGTGAAGTCACTCAGTCATGTCCAACTTTTTACAACCCCATGGTCTGCAGCCTACCAGGCTTCTCTGTCCATGGGATTTTCCAGGCAAGAGTACTGGAGTGGGTTGCCATTGCCTTTTCTGTTTTCACAGAACTACAAATAATTTCACAATTTGTATGAAAATACAAAAAACCTCAAATAGCCAAAGCAATGTTTAGAAAGAAGAACGGAACTGAAGGAATCAACCTGCCTGACTTCAGGCTCTACGACTGAGCTACAGTCATCAAGACAGTATGGTACTGAAACAAAGACAGAAATATAGATCAATGGAACATAACAGAAAGCCCAAAGATAAATCTATGCACCTATGGACACCTTATATTTGACAAAGGAGGCAAGAATATACAATGGAGAAAAGATAAACTCTTTTTAACAAGTGGTGCTGGGAAAACTGGTCAACCACTTATAAAGGAATCAAACTAAAACACTTTCTAAAACCATACACAAAAATAAACTCAACATGGATTAAAGATCTAAACATAAGACCAGAAACTATAAAACTCCTAGAGGAAAACATAGGCAAAACACTCTCCGTCATAAATCACAGCAGTATCCTCTATGACCCCGCTCCCAGAGTAATGGAAATAAAAGCAAAAATAGACAAATGGGATCTAATTAAAATTAAAAGCTTTTGCACAATGAAGGAAACTATAAGCAAGGTGAAAAGACAGCCTTCAGAATGAGAGAAAATAATAGCAAATGAAGCAACTGACAAAGAACTAATTTCAAAAATATACAAGCAACTCCTGTAGCTCAATTCCAGAAAAATAAATGACTCAATCAAAAAATGAGCCCAAGAACTAAACAGACATTTCTCCAAAGAAGACATACAGATGGCTAACAAACACATGAAAAGACGCTCAACATCACTCATTATCAGAGAAATGCAAATCAAAACCACAATGAGGTATCATTTTACACCAGTCAGAATGGCTGTGATCCAAAAGTCTACAAGCAGTAAATGCTGGAAAAGGTGTGGAGAAAAGAGAACCCTCTTACTCTATTGTTGGGAATGCAAACTAGTACAGCCACTATGGAGAACAGTGTGGAGATTCCTTTAAAAACTGGAAATAGAACTGCCATATGGCCCAGCAATCCCACTGCTGGGCATACACACCAAAGAACCCAGAATTGAAAGAGACACGTGTACCCTAATGTTCATCACAGCACTGTTTATAATAGCCAGAACATGGAAGTAACCTAGATGTCCATCAGCAGATGAATGGAAAGCTGTGGTTCATACACACCATGGAATATTACTCAGCCATTAAAAAGAATACATTTGAATCAGTTCTAATGAGGTGGATGAAACTGGAGCCTATTATACAGAGTGAAGTAAGCCAGAAAAAAAAAAAACACCAATAAAGTATACTAATGCATATATAATGAATTTAGAAAGATAGTAATGATAACCCTATATGCAAGACAGCAAAAGAGACACGGATGTATAGAACCATCTTTTGGACTCTGTGGGAGACAGAGTGGGTGGGATGATTTGGGAAAATGGCATTGAAACATGTATATTATCATATGTGAAATGGATTGCCAGTCCAGGTTCTATGTATGGGACAGGGTACTTGGGGCTGGTGCACTAGGATGACCTAGAGGGATGGTATCGGGAGGGAGGTGGGAGGGGGCTTCATGATGAGGAACACATGTACACCTGTGGCTGATTCCTGACAATGTATGGTAAAACCACTACAATATTGTAAATAAGATAGCCTCCAATTAAAATGAATACATTTATTAATAAAAAAAAACCTTAATCAGTTGTGCGCTTAGTATCATAAAATATATCCAAGCCAATACACAATGAATTTGAAAAATATCAAAGAGGAGATCTTAAAAACAACAAGATAGAATAGGCATATTATCTATAAAGAGGTGACAATTTGATAGCAGACTTCTTGAAAGCAACAATAGAAGTCAAAAGAATTGTATAGCCAACTAGATTAACATGTAAGAGTGGTTTCAAAATAAAGATGAGTTTAGGTAAATAAAATACATTTTTTTCTCATGGCTGGGTCACTCACAGAATTCAGGCCTCTTTCAGAAATCTCCATATCAGAAAAGTATTTTTTGACCATCCTATCATAAAGAGTAATTCCTCTTCCCCTTACTATGCATTATGTTTTTTCATGCATTATTTTGTCAGATAGCTCTGAAAAAAGTGTACTTTCATTTGCCTGCTCTTTCTTTCATTCCACTAGCCTGGATGCCACACAAGAGCAGAGACTTTATTTAGTTCACTGCTATATCCCTAGCACCTAAAACCCTACCTGATCTACAGTAGCAGATCTATAAACATTTTTTAATTAAAAAATGATTGAATGAATCCTTAGGAAAGGAACTGCTAAAATAATGTTTCATATAGTTGAAAATGAAACCAGCAGGAAGACACAAGAAGGAATGGTGAGCAAAAGTGCTGACAAGCTTATGGGTAAACTAAACAAATAATGGCTCTCTACAAATGATGATAAGGGCTATGAAAACAAAGTAGAATAAATAATGACAGCAACCAAATGGAAGGAGAAAGTAAAGAGATGTGGATTGACATATTCTTTTATTATTTGGAGAAGAGAGGAGATATTAAATTTAAAGTCAAATATATATATATTAACAAGGTAATCACTAAGGATATGCTAGAAATAGAATGTAAAACTTACAAAAGAGAAAAACAAAGGGAATGTAGAAAAATGTTTCAATCCCACAGAAAGGAAAGAAAAAATAAAGCATATAAGAATATGAGGGGAAAGAATATGTAAGACAATAGAAATAAGCAATATAATCTAATGATAAATAGACAATGTAGTTATATATTGTGCATAATATATACAAGAGTCACAACTTAAGGGCATATAAAAACACAGGTTGAAAATGAAGTGATGGAAACATATATGGGCAAATTTTGATCAAAATAAAGTCATAGAACTATAAAATACAAATAGCATGGACTGTAAGATAAACACTTTTCTTCAGGATGAACTATTACACTAAAAATGTGTATAAGGTAAAAAAAATATGTATGAGTAACATGGACTCAAAATATGTAAGGCAAAAACTTAATTACATGGAGAAAATGACAAACTCATAGATTTTCAATAAATGAGAGACCAATCAGGCCAATAATTAGTATGATGAAAGTTATGTGAAGAATCCTTTTGACAACTATGAACTAAGGAATACACATATACTTATCTACTTAACAATTAGTTAACATATCTTTTTCACCAAAAATAGATGATCATATGCCAAGTCATAAAGCAAATCAAAGAAACAAAAAAGATTTCATATTCTATAGGCCATCTTTTAATATGAGGCATTAAATTAGAAATTAACAACAAAGTTTTACATTTGAAAATTAGAAAAAACTAAAAATTTTCCAAAAAACAAAGAAGAACTCATAAATGATATTAGAAAATACTTAGAACTGAACAACAGTGAAAATACTTACAAAATGAAATCTTGTATTCAATACTTCATATGAAATGACATCTAATTGATATTGCATGTATTTTTCTGCTATGTATTAGTTTCTGCTGTACAACAAAGTAAATCAGGTATATATATATATATATCCCCTCCCTCTGTGACCTCCTTCCCAACAAAACCCAGCACAGTCAAAAAAATAAAGAAATAAAATATTTTAGATATCAGTACCAAGTTTTATTCTTCCAGAGAATGTAAAGATGTCCTAATAAGTAGAAAAACCTGTTAATTTAATTAGACATGTTAACATATTAAAAGAAAAAAATCACACAATCATCCTAATAGGGGACAAAAGAGAAGTTGAAAATTTTTCAATTAAACACATACTTTTTAGAAAATTAGAACTAGAACAGAGTGCCTATCTGTCATATTCATTATTGCCCATAGTCATTTGTTTGGCCTTTCTAGGATATCTTATAGAAATTCTCATATTATAAGTTCTGCCTTCCTAAATCAAGCCAAAACTCAAAAATCTCAGCTTTTCTTGTAGTTAGAATCAGACTAAATGACCTAGTTATCACCAAGCACACAAACGCCACAAGAAACTTCAATTCAGAAGTTGCAGCATGAGAAAACAGGATCTACATGGAGTTGCTACTTTTGCTAATTCAGGTGGTAATAAGTATCTTGTCTTTAGTGGTATACATTGGCTACTAAACACATAAAAGGATGCTTAACCTCAAAGGTCATCAGAAAAATGCAAATAATATCAATTAGATTTCATTTCATGTATATCAGAATGGCAAAAACAAAGTGCAACAATATGAATCATTACCAAAAGTGCAGAGAAATGGAGCTCATACACTTCTAGTAGGATAAGAAATTGGTACAACCTCATCACAAGAGTTATTTGGCCCTATCTGAAAAAAGTGAAATGTTTGCAAACCCTGCAAATCAGAAATTTTATCTGTAGGTACACACCCTACAGAAACTCAAACGTGTTCACAAAAAGATGTGTACAAGAACATTTGTTTTTCATAGCAAAAAACCACTGTTTTTAATAGAAAAAAGCTGGAAACAGTCTAAATGCACATTGACATGAGAAGTGAATGTATTAATATGAATAAATATTCATATGCTTTAAAAGTCTATAGCAGTTAAATGAATTAGGCTAAGAGCATTAAAAAGAATAACTTTCAGTACAGTAAAAGATATACTGTAAAATGATAAACAAGCTATGACACATTTTAATTATAGTTTGAAAACATGAAAACCACTATTATTTTATTCATTATAATATTGTTATTTCATGTGATATATATACAGTTGGACCATAAAGCAGGCTGATCACTGAAGAATTGGTGCTTTCAAACTGCAGTGCTGGAGAAGACTCTTGAGAGTCCCTTGGACAGCAAGGAGATCAAACCAGTCAATCTTAAAGTAAATCACCCCTGAATATTCATTGGAAGAACTAATGCTGAAGCTCCAATACTTTGGCCACCTGATGCAAAGAGCCAACTCTTTGGAAAAGACCCTGATGCTGAGAAAGAGAAGTGGGTGGCAGAAGATGAGATGGTCAGATAGCATCACTAACTCAAAGGACAGGAATTTGAGCAGACTCCAGGATATAGCGGAGGACAGAGGAGCCTGGTGGGCTGCAGTCTATGGGGTTGCAAAGATTTGGACACAATTTAGTGACTGAACAAAAAATACATCTTCAGTTATAGGTCTAGAGTATGCATTGGAATGGCCAAAAAAAGCAAATTCATGGTTATTATTATCTCTGAGGAGGAAGGGAAGGAGAGAAAGAGGATCAGGAGGATACACAGGGGTTTTATTTATATCTTTAAAGATTATATTTCTAATATGAAAAGAAATATAGGAAAAATTTGAAGATTTAAAAAAGTTGTTGTTATTCAGTTGTATCTGGCTCTTTGCGACCCCATGAACTGCAGCAAGCCAGGCTTAAAAAAGCTGGGTGATGGTTACCCAGTTTTTTTATGTGTTATTCTCTACACAGTCAAAACTACTGGGGAAAATCACATAGTAATTATTTGCTCTATAAGTATCGCATGACCTTTGGCTAAAGCAATTCAATTTCGGCCTGACCTTCTAGAAATGCAATCAAGTCCTTTCTTGCAAATTGAGCCTTTGTATACTGTCCAAGGATGATTGCCTCCAAATTGACAAATGAATTCTGTTGTTTTGTGAGGCATTTAAATCAAATCTTCCGGATAATAAGCCTAAGTCTGCCTCCTGGGAAAGGTACTTAATACATTTCCTACACTGCTCAGAGATGACACAAAGCTCAAGGCGAAGAATTTCTGGCTTGGTGTTGAAGCTTGAATGTCTTCAACTCTCTGACACTGTTCTGTGTATCAATGCAGGCTTCCAGAAAGGGCGTGTGTGGCTGGATCAACTTTAGCAGGGTCGCAGGACCATCCTCCCTTTGCTCTTTGCCTCCTCTCTATTCTCTATTTAGGAAAACCATAATCCACATGCCTCTCTCAGTTGTATTTAGCCTCTGAAATAGTCTTACTAGTATTGTTTATGTGTTCTGCCTGTCTACAAAAGAGTAGTCCAGGAGATTCATGATCATAGACTCCTAGACAAAACGCTACAGACATGAACTCCTTTCTATGTTGCATCTGGGAATATGGTATACTATAGAATAAGAGGAAACTGACAGCTTATGAGGCTTTCAAAATGCTCCCCTTCACTCTATGCGTGAGGACACCAGTAAGGGAGGACTTGAAGTGGACACAGCCACTTTATTCCAGTGTTGGGGAAGAAACAGGTCCAATAATTTCAAGCCCACTATCACAGAAAAAAAGTCCCTATGTGGACTTTCTTTTTATTTAACACCATTTTTCCCCATGCAATCTTTCAATACTTTGATAACTGCATGACTTTCATAAGCAGAAGTCCAACTAAAATGTATGTCTCCTGAATCTGTTAAAAAGAATTAAGATTATAATACATCTTATGGGTCCTCATTTCCCCTGCCTCCATCTTTTAAATAAATTAGTTTATTTTGGTTAAGCTAGGTGGTTAGTTCTGTTAGTGTATTGTCTACTTTGATCATTACCTGGCTGTCCACTATATAGCCTAGGAAGTTTCTCCCAGATTATTAAGGCATGACTGACAAATAAAAATTGCATATTTTAGTTATACGATGTGATTTTTAAAGGTCCATGACATGATGATTTAATATATACATTGTGAAATGATTTCCACAATCAAATTAACACACCTATCACTTCACATAGTCACTGTTTATGTGTGTGCATGCATGCGTGTGTGTTGAGAACATTTAATAGCTACTCTTTTAAAAAATATTAGCTGTTGGAATGGGGTGGATGGTGGGAGGGAGGTCCAAGATTTCCCTTACCTTCTGTCAGTCCCTGCTCAGCCCCCTATGACCAACCCTGACTGGCGGTCAACTCCGAGGAGAGACTTTACCTTATTTATTTGATTTGATTTTTGGCTGTGTGGCCTAGCTTGCAAAATCGTACTTCGTGACCAGGTAGTGAACTCAGTTCCCAGCAGTGAAAACACAGAGTTCGAATACTAGACCACCAGGGAACCCCCCAATACAATTTGTAAAGGTCCATTTACAATTATTACAAATATTGGCTATTACTGTCCATGTTGTACAACACATCCTTGAGCCTACCTTACACCCATAGTTTTTACCTCCCAATCCTCCAGCCCTGTTGTCCCTCCCGCCACTGGTAACCGCTAGTTTGTTCAGTCTGTCAATCAGCTTCTTTTCTGTTATAGTCACTAGTTTGTTGTATTTAGATTCCATATGTAAATGATGCACAGTACATACCTTTCTCTGTCTTATTTCACTTAGCATAATGCCCTCAATAGAGAAGGAAATGGCAACCCACTCCAGTATTCTTGCCTAGAGAATCCTGTGGACAGAAGGGCCTGGTGGGCTGCTTGTCCATGGGGTCACACAGAGTCTGACATGACTGAAGCAACTTAGCATGCATGTATGCATTGGAGAAGGAGATGGCAACCCACTCGAGTATTCTTGCCTGGAGAATCCCAGGGATGGACGAACCTGGTGGGCTGCTGTCTATGGGGTCGTCTAGAGTCGTATACAACTGAAGCAACTTAGCAGCAGCAGCAGCAGCAGCAATGCTCTCCAAGTCCAACCATGTTGCTGCTGTTGATGTATGACAGAAACCAACACAATACTGTAAAGCATCTATCCTTCAATTAAAAATAAATACATTTTTAAAAGTTAGCTGTTAACTTTCTACTTTCCTTTCCAATCACTGACCATTTGAATACCCTACCATTGTTAAACCAGCAGCCCACTTTTCCTTCATTCTAATTCAGAGGATCTTGACCAGGGAAAACTACCATTGGTCAAGAACCACTGCTCACTGGTAAGGAATGGACAGATTCAATTTGCAAGACAAGTGGAAATGAAACTGCATGTTTCATTAAACCTCCCTGGCATTCCCACCTCCACCATCTTTCCATATATTGACTGAGAAAATGGTCTAAAATATCCTAAAAATAGAAAATCATAGATAGTCACATGACTTCAGTTCATTCAAATTGACATTATATCCCTTGTTCTGTTTCTTTTCTGGGATACTATCAACACAGGATTAATATTACTGCTGAAAAACTATGTATTGTGTGGTCATCCAGCTCCATTTGCTACAAATGGTTAACACATGTTTTTATTCATAATGCTTGTAAAGTTCCCATTGTAACCAGCTGCCAACTTCTGTCTTGTACTCAGCATTATTTCTTTCTTTCCCAGACTTTTGCATTAGAAACATATACCACTATTCAATTTTCATCTCTGTACAATTTTCTTTCATCATAGCTCCTTATTTTCACAGATGGAGAAGTCATCAAAACTTGTGCCCTGCTACTAATATTTCATATCATCTCAGCAAACACAGAGGACTTTTGTCAGGTTCTGTGATAGGTGCAAGAGATAGAAATGTATTTGATATACAAGCAGCTCCTGCAGCTCAATTCCAGAAAAATAAACAACCCAATCAAAAACTGGGCCTAAAGAACTAAACAGACATTTCTCCAAAGAAGACACACAGATGGATAACAAACACATGAAAAGATGCTCAACATCACTCATTATCAGAGAAATGCAAATCAAAACCACAATGAGGTACCATCTCACACCAGTCAGAATGGCTGCAATCCAAAAGTCTACAAGGGATGGGAGAGAGGTGAGAAAGGGGTTCAGGATGGGGCAAACACTTACACCCATGGCTGATTCATGTCAATGTATGGCAAAAACCACCACAATATTGTAAAGTAATTAGCCTCCAATTAAAATAAATTAAAAAAAGAAATTATATATAAACATAAATGATTATCTTTTAATAGTATTTATATGTTGGGGTTAGGTTTGTTTTCCTCTATTTAAAAATAAAATTCTGGGGAAGTCTTTACTTCAAAAAAATAAAATAATAAAATTAAAAAAATGTATTTGACGTGTGTTCTGCCTTTGAAGAACTTTCATCCAAGTGGAGGAACAGTCATTATTTTCCCCTCAAATTTAATTTGTTTCATCTCCTTCTTTCCTAAATTTAACAAATAAATAGTTGAGAGTCTGCCAACTGACGAACACCAAGTTAGGCACTGGTGGTACTGAGAGCAACAAAACAGACATGACTCTTCATTGAGCTGTCAAACTCAGGATCAATGTCTGTGGGGGGCAGTGTTTGACCAAGGAGCACAATGGCTACAAAGGGCTATGGCTGGTGTTGGTTCAGTGCTCAAACTACCACCACAACTTTCCCTCTTTGTGAACAAAAGACTCTCTATCTTCTTAGAAATTATTAGGCACCAAAGCTCCCTGTTTGAGTGGAAGAAAGTCAAGAACCCAGCTAGCCAGCCCTAAGTTTCATTTACTTTTTCAACTGGTCTGTGGGCTCAGGGGAGCTTGCTTTCTTGATTCAATTAATTGCTAAAGTTACACGACTATCTGACGTTTCTTCCAAAGTCATCCCTGATCCTGCCACAATTGCCACAGTCTATTAAGTAGTACAGGAAGAAAATTTTTAAAACACCAGAAATTTGTTTCCCAGACAGATTGATCATAGCTATTCTGCCTTGTGATAGGATGGAAGTTCAGCTAAAAATAACCTGAAATGTATTTGACCAAAGGTTGCTCTATCAGGAAAGGACCATTCTGTTATCTCTACTTAATCATGGGTCAGTGCGCGGGACAGACAAGTAGAAGATGAAACTTCAGAAGATAAAACGTCTGGATTGTTTGAAGTGTCTCCAGAGCCTATGCATACCTATGTGTGCCTGCTTGGGTGGGGAAAGAGCAGGGAGACAAGCTGGTTTGGGCAGGGGCTATGTGAATATTTCTGTAGTATCTCAGAATTGGGGTGTCTGTTTGTATGTGTGTGTCTGTGGAGTGCCTGGGGTGGTGTATAAGCTGTTTTTTTTTTCTTTTATTCTGCATATACTTCCTTATTTTGCCTCAGTGTATTTATGGATGTAGATTTATAAGGGAAAGTGAGTATGTGTGTGTGTGTTCAAACAGTAGCTACAGTTCCTTTCTTATGAAAATATTAATCAATCGCTAACTCCCAGGAATAAAATAGAGAGCTGCACCTACCTGGAGAATTTGGTTATCCTGCTGGCTAGCCTCACCACCACTTATGACTTCCTCTCCTGAGAACTAGCTTATATCTCCAGTTGACTCCTACACCTTGCCTGACTGAAGGAAGACCCAGGGAAAGATATGCCTAAACCGCTTCTCAGCTCCCAGTCTTTTCCCCCTTATAGTTCTTCCTGTACAGACTGCCAGATGAATCATTCTAAAATAATGGCTCTGCACTACCTGTAGGAAAAACTATGACACTATACAACCATTTGTGTTTTCCTAAAAGATCTAAATAAGCTTTGACCCTGCTAAGTAGTAGTCCCACTGAAGATAAAGAAAAATATCTATATAGTGAGCAGGGACATTTCATACTGTTGAACATATTTTTTTCTGATTTTAAGACTTTAATTTTCAACCCAAAGTCACTCATTCAACAAAACTTTATGGAACATCTAATAACTTCAGACATTCTGAGCAGATAATAGCTTCTTTGTCATGCATCATGATAATCTTTCAAAAATCTAATATTTAGAATCTGAAGTAGGTATTTATCAGGTTCTCCATTATGACAGGGTCTCATGTCTGAACTCTCCACTGCATTATTTACTTTGGCAACAAGGGAGAAAGATAGGAGCAGGGGAAGTCCTCGTAGATGGCTCATGAATCATCCCCTTGCTAGTTCTGCTCTAGTCATCATTTAGTCACTCAGTCGTGTCTGACTCTTTGCAACCCCAAGGACTGCAGTCCATCAGGCGCCTCTGTCCATGGGATTCTCCAGGCAAGAAGACTGGAGTGGGTTGTCATTTCCTTCTCCAGGGGATTTTCCTGACCCAGGGATCAAACCTACATTCCCATTGGAAGGCAGATTCTTTACCACTGAGTCACCTGGGAAGCCCAGTTCTGCTGTGCCCTGCCNGGATGTAGATTTATAAGGGAAAGTGAGTATGTGTGTGTGTGTTCAAACAGTAGCTACAGTTCCTTTCTTATGAAAATATTAATCAATCGCTAACTCCCAGGAATAAAATAGAGAGCTGCACCTACCTGGAGAATTTGGTTATCCTGCTGGCTAGCCTCACCACCACTTATGACTTCCTCTCCTGAGAACTAGCTTATATCTCCAGTTGACTCCTACACCTTGCCTGACTGAAGGAAGACCCAGGGAAAGATATGCCTAAACCGCTTCTCAGCTCCCAGTCTTTTCCCCCTTATAGTTCTTCCTGTACAGACTGCCAGATGAATCATTCTAAAATAATGGCTCTGCACTACCTGTAGGAAAAACTATGACACTATACAACCATTTGTGTTTTCCTAAAAGATCTAAATAAGCTTTGACCCTGCTAAGTAGTAGTCCCACTGAAGATAAAGAAAAATATCTATATAGTGAGCAGGGACATTTCATACTGTTGAACATATTTTTTTCTGATTTTAAGACTTTAATTTTCAACCCAAAGTCACTCATTCAACAAAACTTTATGGAACATCTAATAACTTCAGACATTCTGAGCAGATAATAGCTTCTTTGTCATGCATCATGATAATCTTTCAAAAATCTAATATTTAGAATCTGAAGTAGGTATTTATCAGGTTCTCCATTATGACAGGGTCTCATGTCTGAACTCTCCACTGCATTATTTACTTTGGCAACAAGGGAGAAAGATAGGAGCAGGGGAAGTCCTCGTAGATGGCTCATGAATCATCCCCTTGCTAGTTCTGCTCTAGTCATCATTTAGTCACTCAGTCGTGTCTGACTCTTTGCAACCCCAAGGACTGCAGTCCATCAGGCGCCTCTGTCCATGGGATTCTCCAGGCAAGAAGACTGGAGTGGGTTGTCATTTCCTTCTCCAGGGGATTTTCCTGACCCAGGGATCAAACCTACATTCCCATTGGAAGGCAGATTCTTTACCACTGAGTCACCTGGGAAGCCCAGTTCTGCTGTGCCCTGCCCTATTCCTTGAATCTGATCTGAAGCTCTCCTCCTCCTTACACCTATTCACATCTATTGAAGAACCAGTGTCTAGAAGTAGGTTTGACTCTTCCCCAAAATGGTTTGCATCGCTGTGGTCTGTCCACTTCCCCAGTGAATGCTTGTTTGCAAGGAGTGGACTTCTTAAATGATACCACCAGTTGCTAGACTGAGAGTCCTCCACCACCTGCCCTTCTCATATGACCTATTTGTGCTAATTTGTGTGTGATAGACCAAATATAAAGGGTGAGGGTCAGAGAAAGTTTAATTGAGAATAGGGAGCCAAACTGAATTTTGAAATTTTCTACACGTTGTAGAAAGAATGGAATA
Organism: Raphicerus campestris; assembly: GCA_006410735.1. Lineage (NCBI taxonomy): Eukaryota > Metazoa > Chordata > Mammalia > Artiodactyla > Bovidae > Raphicerus > Raphicerus campestris. The sequence goes on along the minus strand of SJYW01015593.1, from coordinate 185,345 downwards.
ATACTCCTGATTGGTGGGTGGGGTGGGGTGGTATATGCTTGATATGTGAATAGGCAGAGAGAGCAGGGCAAAGGATGCATTTAGTTAAATGTAGGACAGTGAGGGTAGGGAATTCATGAGACAAGACTTCTCAGAATATAGCTCCAAGGTCCTGCCACAGGAAAAACCCAATTTGTTTACTTTGACCTGTTGCATAGTCTTTCACTTTTACCTTTGCAGAAACCATACTTACCATATCAGTGTCTGACACAGGGCCAAAACTGGTCACATAGATGTCAGTCTTAACTTCAGTCACTGCATCTGGTTGAAAGAAAGAAAAGCAGAGTGTTAGGAAAGCCTGTTGCCTTAGCTCACATAGAATCCAGTGTTGTTCTCCAAAAGATAGCAAACTTAATACTTCTAAGAAAGGATATTTGGTAAGATCATAGGAAAACCCCTTAAAAAAACTCTCATTTGTACTATCTCTTCACAGAGAATGTGCTCAGTAGAGGAACAAAGTCCATCCATTCAGATACCATTGAGAGTAACAGCAGAATTTCCAAACTCCAGAGCCCTTTAAGATCTCCAACATTCACATATGCTGGGATGTCACACTAGGATTATCCTCACCTGTGGTAGGTTACAGATGTTCAGGACATAGGATGACTGTACTGCCATTTCCCACTTAAAGTAGGGAGGGGACATGTGACTGGTTTTGGTTATAGGATGAAAAAATATATGTCCCTTCCTTTGGAACAATTAATGTCCAATGCAAGACACTCCCTGCCATGGTAATCATGAAAACATATGTTTATATGGAGCTACTATAAGACTGAAACAGCCTGGAATGATGACTCAGAGCTTGAAGGACAAGTGCCCTGGAAAGTTGCCTGGATCTACAACAGATTTTGCATCAATGAGAAGTAAACTTCTGTGGGGTTAAGTGACTGAGATTTGGAGATGACTGATAGCCCCTGATACACTTTGGATTTTTCCATTTTAACTGTCTGTTTACTTGTCTGCCTTCCCACAAAACCCAAGAGCTCCTAAAGGGCAGTGTTCCTGTTTTGTTACCTCTCTGTACTCAGTAGATAGAAAAACAGCCTGTTACTCATAAAGCGCTCACTGAACATTTTTGATATTAATGGATGAATCTTATCACATATATATTTGCCAAGTTGGAAAATGATACTCAGAGAAGTGAAATGACTGCACTGCTAAGTTTCCCTTTTCCTCCTTCTGTCAGCCCCATTTACCCCATTGCAGTCAACCCACTCCAACATACCTCAAACAGCTTCGCAAAGTCAATGAGACCCTACCAAATGCCTCATCATTATAGTTAACTCAAGCAAGGCTCACTGCAGGCCAGCATGAAAATGAAAGCGTTAGTCACTCAGTTGTGTTCAATTCTTTGCAACCACATGGACTGTAGCCCACCAAGCTCCTCTGTCCATGGGATTCTTCAGGCACGGATACTGCAGTAGGTTGCCATTTCCTTTTCCAGGAGATCGTTCCGGTTGAGGGATTGAACTCAGGTCTCCCACATTGCAGGCAGGTTCTTTACTGTCTGAGCCACCTGAAGTTCCCTCCAGCCCAGCATACCTGACCCCAGCAGCGCATGTCAGTAGCATAGCTAATAAACATAAAGCCCACATAGGACTTGATAATCAGGTTGGTTACTGTAGTCAATGGCACTATTTTCTTAATTTTAAAATTTATATTTCCTTTTTTAATTGAACTATAGTTGATTTAAAATATTATGTTCGTCTTAAGGGTACAATATTGCAATTCAATATTTTATAGATTATATTCCATTTAAAGTTATTATAAAATATTGGTTATAGTCCCTGTGCTGTATATTACACTATTTCTTCTACCTCATGGAAAAGTAATGGAATAAGCGACTCCATTTATAGCATGTTTACTATATCCATCCAGCCCTGGGTCCTAGCCCAGATGTACTTTATATCTTGTTGACTTTCCATTTTCCAGAGCCATCCCTTAGGCTTAATACATTGTTCACCTATACAGGCACATAATATACTCAAGGCCACTGCACACATCCACAAACATTCCATTTTCAAAAGAGACTGAGTATCATTTAATAATCACCAAAGATATAGTCAATTCACCAAAACACACAATTTACTTCCAAGCTTATTCAGCAAATAACATGTCTCAAACTAGAGTTATATTTTAAGTATTTGGGCTTTCATCTAGAGCACAGTCTTCCCCCTATTTCTGTGCTTCAAGGACAAGAGACAGTACTTCAGAATTCAGAACATACCCCCTAAAGATACACTGCCTTGTCCCTTCAGATACATTGCCACATTGACTGGCTGTAGAAACATTGCCCTACTCCAAAGTACATAAAACGCAACTAATTAATGGGAGAGATCACAATTACAGTTGAATCCAATATTCCAAGGAGGACATAGTTAGACACAAAACAACTTTCTAAACCAGTTTAATTGTAAAAGTGGGCTTCCCAGGTGGCTCAGTGGTAAAGAATCTGCCTGTCAATGCAGGAGATATAAGATGCTGGTTTGATCCCTGGGTTGGGGAGATCCCCTGGAGTAGGGCATAGCAACTGACTCCAGTATTCTCGCCTGGGAAGTCCCATGGACAGAAGAGCCTAGTGGGCTACAGTCCATAGGGTCACAAAGAATTGGACACATTTGAAGCAACTTAGCACACAAGATAGTTATGCAGATTAAAAACAGGCACCCATACTATAAAAGGAAAGAAAATGAAGTTGCTCAGTCGTGTCCAACTCTTTGCGACCCCATGGACTGTAGCCCACCAGGCTTTTCCATCCATGGAATTTTCCAGGCATGAGTACTAGAGTGGGTTGCCATTTTCTTCTCCAGGGAATCTTCCTGACCCAGGAATTGAACCCATGTCTCCTGCATTGCAGGCAGACGCTTTACCATCTGAGCCACCAGGGAATCTCATAAAAGAAAAAGGAGAAGATGATTCGTAGTGATAAAGTCAGTAGACTGCTTTAGTTCCAAGAGGACAGTGGAGTCACTGTAGGTAGAAAAAAAGAGTCTTGGGCTGGGATAGGAAGGCTTATATTCTGGATCTGTGCCTGAATTTCTGAATGCCTTAAGAGCTTTCTTTCCGTTTGGCTTTTCTCTTGTACAGGAGGTTTGTTACCAAACACATTTGAATTTTCACTCTGCTCTGACTAGGAACTCTGATAGGGCAAAAAGCATGTGACTAAAAGTGTCCAATGGTAGCAAAAGGCAAGTTTATTCTGCTGCCTAACTTCCCTGGTGGCTCAGAGGTAAAAGCATCTGCCCGCAATGTGGGAGACCCGGGTTCGATCCCTGGGTTGGGAAGATCCCCTGGAGAAGGAAATGGCAACCCATTCCAGCACTCTTGTCTGGAGAATCCCATGGAGGGAGGAGCCTGGTAGGCTACAGTCCATGGGGTCACAAAGAGTCAGACATGACTGAGTGACTTTACTTTACTTACTATAGGTCAGTATGATCAGGCCACCCAAGATGGTTGCTCTCTTGCTCTCTGTACATCTACCTACTGGACCAGTCTTTGCTTCACCTTCAGCCCACTCCCATGACTGACCTTCCCTCTTAGTCATAGAGGCTGATAAGTAAATGCCTACTCACTTCTGGCCCCATTTAGTGACTGATCTAATCTTAAGATCAGAACTATCTCCACTATGATGATTTATCACAGTGGCAGTGAGGGGTGCATCCCTCTACTGCTTTCCCTGGAAACTGATGAGCATCAACCTAACATCAATTCCTCCCGTACTGGTAACCTCCTTCCCACCCACTGATTGCTAAGAAGAGGCTGCTTTCCCAATGAATTAGGTCTCAGCCAAGCTTCAGAATTTTCTCTGACTTGGAAGCAGGGAAAGACTTGGGAAGTTTGGTCTAGCACAGTGGACACAAATTCATTCTTTCTCTATTTCTGTCCCATTTTGAAAGAATCTGGTAGATAAGAGAATTAGGGGAAGTGATACTAAATGAAGGGGAGGTAAAGAAGAGGGAAGAAAGAAAGGAAGAAAAAGAGAGGGGAGGGAGGAAGGTAATTAGAATCTGATTAGAGAGAAAAGCAGAATAGAAAGGATGAATGACAAGAGTGAGAAGAGGAAATTAAAACAGTTAGACAGCAAGAGATAGCAAGATTTAACAGCATTAAAGAAAGACAAAGCAAGAGAAAAATGCTAAAAGAAAATGAGAAGTAATGCTCTTGTCACCAAAGAAGCCAGAAATCTCTCAAGGAGTAGGGTATGAAGAAGGGATTGTCATTTCTATCATGGTAGCACAAGTGATGGAGGGCTCTGAATTTATGTTACCATCCTTAGATCTCTAGCCCTCTACTCTAAGACTGGGTAAACACATGGATATTTGACATTTCTCCAGTGTCCCATACAGGGACTACAAAGCCCCAATTACTAAATCCCATCTTTTGACTAGGAAATCTAGGTGCTTTGGAGCAGTATATGTGACAACACACAGAAGTACCCTGCAGAAGTATTGTACAGTGATTAAAAGCATCACTAACTGGATCAGAATTTAGGTTCTGTCACTTACTCTTTGTGTGCTTTGTGTCACTTAACTTTTTTATGCCAGTTTCTTCATCTGGAAAATCAGGATAATGATACCACATATTTCAGAATTGCTCTGAGGATTTAAGGAGACAGTATTGAGGCCATTATTTAGAACAAATCCAGTGCTCACTATATGTTAGTTGTGGCTGCAGTTTAATACTATTCCAGAGGCGAGGCCACATGAGCCACCTATGAGGCCAGGTGGACACAGAACTCACCCAGAAGTCTAAGGTCCTCAATTCCAGACAAAGAAGAGAGTATCCACCCACCACTCCAGCTTCTCTGTGTGAAGGAATAATTAAAAATTTGCTATTTCATTTAATTAAATGAAAAGACCAGTGAATTAGACTAAAACTGGTGAGGGCTGCAACTCATAGTCTAGCCCCTGTTGACAGCCTTCTCATTTTTCAAATGTAAGAAATTACTTAATTGGGAGATAAGTAGAATTCTTTCTTATTTTTAAACAAATATTTTCTATGTTCCTTGGCTCTTTTTAAATTACTTTGAAGATCTAATTTCCTTCAAATATTACCTTCTGAAACTAAAGGTGAACAGAATTATCTTTTCCTTTTGCAAATTTACTGTGGTATTGGAAGTAAAATTCCAATAAAATAAATTGGAAGTAAAATATAAACTTGAAATTTATATTTATATAAACACACATGCCTTTAGCCCTCAGCAGGACTCCCATTGGTGGGGAACTTATCAACCAGTTCCTAATGTCATTCCAACTTGCTTTTGATCTGAAAGAGTAAAGATAAGCCAAATAGCAAGGGATCACTATGTTTATGTTAACTATGAGGCTCCTGGAGAAGGAAATGGCAGCCCACTCCAGTACTCTTGCCTGGACAATCCCATGGACTGAGAAGCCTGGTAGGCTACAGTCTGTGGGGTCACAAAGAGTCGGACACGACTGAGCAAATTCACTTCACATGAGGCTCATGTGTGTGCTGTGTGCTTAGTCACTCAGTTGTGTCTGCCTCTTTGAGACCCCATGGAATGTAACCAAGTAGACTCCTCTGTCTATGGGATTTCCCAGGCAAGAATACTGGAGTGGGTTGANAATAAGTTGGAGAATGACTACACAATGTGTTTTCCATTCTAGAAGATGTGTATAAGAGACAGCCCCATGGAATGTAACCAAGTAGACTCCTCTGTCTATGGGATTTCCCAGGCAAGAATACTGGAGTGGGTTGACATTTCCTCCTCCAGGGTATCTTCCTGACCCAGAGACTGAACCCACATCTCCAGAGTCTCCTGCATTGCAGGTGATTCTTTACCCACTGTCATCTCACAATAAACTCTATTTCCTTGTTTTAATTAAAATAGATCCCCAATAAGCTATGAATTTTCTTCTTTGAGCAAAAACCAGAGTAGGTTCCCCAACTCTAGCTTCTCCACTCCAGCACACACATAAACATTTTTCTTAGTACTACTCTTTGGATCCATTCAACAAAGTCTGCTTCCAGCTCTTTTGAGACTTAAAGACTTTCAGAGATTGAAAAAAAACTGATCATGCTACCCCTAAGTCTGATCTTTTTATTCCTTTCCATGTCATGATTTTAAGCATCCTCACTTTCCCCATTCACTTTCCTCTGGCTTGGGTCTAATTTTTTTTTATTTTAACTGGCATTCTGAAATATGTTTTAGGATGAAACTGTCACAATTCTATTAGAGACAGGATTATAAAATGAACAATATGAACAAAAGCCAACCATACTCCCTTTATTTCATTATAGGCTACGATGGACTTTTCAATTCTTCCCAATAACAGTCTTTCTGAGAGTAGTGAGGTTTTAAGGACTGAGACTTTGACTAAAAGAACAAAGCCCTGACTTTTCTGTATTCTTACTTCCATATCACTGGAAATTTTAGAGAATAATTGCTTTTTCTTGTGCACGCTTTTCATTGTGAGAAAAGACTAAGCTATTAGAAATGAGTTCCCATGTGACTAGTGGGTCTGCTAGCAACATGGATTTAGGGAGTGGGCTACAGTGACTTATGGATAGGCTCTCAGAGATCTGAGAGTTGGAGTGCTCTGTTCTGTTAATGGCCTTTTCATTTCTCTTTGATAATCCTTGGGGACAGAGATACTGTAAGTATTCAGTGACACACCCTGCTCCCAACAGCATTAATCACTGATAACCTCTTCAGAGGAATCACAAACAGCTGGTTGTAACAGAGATCCTAAGCTCTAATCTAAACTCTGCAGTTGAGTAATACCCCTTTTGCAGAGTGTTTGAGCACAGCTCATAACTTTTGACATTTGGTAGGCTAGAGGTCTAGCACTACGTTTATGCTACTCCATCTAGTGTCTGACACTTGGAATGTACAGCAACTCTTAATAGCTAGCTGCATGCAACACATGTTTATAACAAAACATCAGTAAGAAATACCACAAGATTTAAAACAGACCACAATCACTACCAACTCAACAACTGTGGGTTCTCATTAACTCTACTATTGCTAGAATCTTGATGCTCACAAAGGTAATATAGAACACACAACTGTTCTTATTTTCTCTGGAGCTACAAATCCAAGTATTGCCTTCATGGCATCCAGCCCCATCATTTTATGGCAAATAGAAGGGGGAAAAGTGGAAAAACTGACAGATTTATTTATTTCCTTGGGCTCCAAAATCATTGCAAATGGTGACTGCAGCCATGAAATTAAAAGACACTTGCTCCTTGAAAAGAAAACCATGACAAACCTAGATAGTGTATTAAAAAACAGAGACATCACTTTGCCAACAAAGGTCTGTCTAGTCAAAGCTATGGTTTTTCCAGGAGTCATGTATGTATGTGAGAGCTGAACCATAAAGAAGGCCGAGTGCCAGGAATTGATGCTTTCAAGTTGTGGTGACGGGGAAGACTCTTGAGAGTCCCTTGGACTGCAAAAATATCAAAACAGTCAATGTTAAAGAAAATCAATCATGAACATTCACTGGAAAGATTGATGCTGAAGCTGAAGCTCCAATACTTTGGGCACCTGAGGCAGAGAGCTGACTCACTGGAAAAGACCCTGATGCTGGGAAAGACTGAAGGCAAAAAGAGAAGAGAGTGGCAGAGGATGAGGTGGTTAGATAGCATCACTGACTCAATGGACATGAATCTGAGCAAACTCTGGGAGACAGTGAGGGACAGGGAAGCCTGGTATGCTGCAATCCATGGGGTTGCAATGTGTTGGACATGACTTAGGGACTGAACAACAAGAACCCTTTCATAAGGGAGATTGGAGGGCAAAGATACTGTAGGAATGTCCTTCCATAAGACCCATATTAATGCCACTAGAAGCACTGTAACCAGTTTTGAGAAAAGTCAAAATACCATTTGAGTATTTTCTTTACATGGGCCAAACCCTGGATATTAATCATTTTTTTCCTACCCCTTTCTTTACTACATTGGTGCTTATTTCTTGCTTTTGCCACTGGTCTCTTCTGTAACATGTATGGAACAAATAAAATCATTAGACAGCAGCCTCTTCAGTGGTTCATAACCCTTTGCTGAAAATAGAGGCCACTCCCAAGAGCCAGTAGGATTTCCTTGGGGAAAAATTATGAGGAATTTAGAGAGGGAAGCAGAAGCAGTGCCCAAAAAATGACCAAGAAATAAGTTGGAGAGTGACTACACAATGTGTTTTCCATTCTAGAGGTACATCCTTAAGCCAGAACAAGCTCAAAGCCAGGGGGAAAGCAATAGAATTTTTTAAACAGCTGAAATATTCTAAAATGTTACAAGGACACTCTGATATTTTTCTAGGGCCTACTGATTTTGACCTTATGCATAAAATTAATAAATGGTAAAAACATTGGTATTGGAATCTGGAAACTTGGGTTAATCCTGGTCCAACCTCAAGTTAACTATACCTTAGTTTCTTTATCTGTAAAAAATGGAATCGATTTTGTTATGATTCCAACACTAAAAACATTGGCCATAATCGATTAAAAGAGGCTACCAGAGGGACTTATACTGTCATTCTTATTGTTTGGAACTTCCAGATAAGATGGCACAGGTAATAAACACACAATAATGGGACATAAAACATAAAAAATATAATTGTTTCAGATAAAAGATCAAAATGTCATGTAACAGAAATAAAAAATGTACGCAATATTGAAGCCAGAGTTCTGGTCTGAAAACAAGAGGTGGAGTAAAGAAACTAAACTATTTCTTTGTACAAAAAGAGCAATTGGAAGTACAATATTATACAAGCACAAGACAGTAAGAAAAAGAGGGTGAAAAACAAAAATTCAAGCAAAGTTATACTGGTTTTTGGCATAGTGGAGTAACAGCATTACAGCTTTTCTTTCCCACTGATTATAAATAAAATTTCTGGATAAAATATAAAAGCAACTATCTAAGCATTCTATAAAGTAAAAAAGAAGAGGTGGTTTATGGACGGGAACCAAAACTTGGAGAAGTAACCCACAGGGAAATATGTTTCCTGTGTTTTTCTCTCTTCTTCTTTCCTCTCATAGTTCTGACTCAAAGGCAAAGCTTCATAGTGGGATAGTGGCACAAACAGGCAAAACTCCTGACAAAAAACATCTGTTCTACCAGAGATTCAAGGGAAAAGGCAACTGCAGACCAGAGAGTATGGGGAATCCCAAAGTACAGAGGGTTAAACAAGAAGATCCAATAATTCTTCCCTCAATAAAAGTATGTTTACCCTTAAGAACAAAGAAAATGAATCCTGAATGTTCACTGGGAGGCCTGATGCTGAAGCTAAAGTTCCAATATTTTGGCTACCTGACGGGAAGAGTGAACTCATTGGAAAAATTCCCACCCTGATGTTGGAAAAGGTTGATGGCAGGAGAAGCGGGCAACAGAGGATAAGATGGTTGGATACCATCACTGACTCAATGGGTATGAATTTAAGCAAACTCTGGGAGATGGTAAAGGACAGGGAAGCCTGGCATGCTGCAGCCCATGGAGTTGCAAACAGCTGGACAGGACTTAGCAACTGAACAACAACAACACGCCCCTAGGACAGACCCAAGGCAGCATGCGCAAAGGCTTTGACAAGTACACTATGATTTCACACAAAATTTCACACTAGTCCTGAGTTGCACAAGTATAGGACAGACTCAAAGCCATATAGCAAAGGTTTTGATACCTGAATTATGAAGTAATATGTAATCCACAGCCCAAGTCTAGGGACTATCCCCTCAGTGATAACATGTGTAAGATACATCAAGTGCAGTATAGCAAAGATCTTGAAAACGTAAAGATCTGGGTATCATCACCCAGAGAAAGCAAGGCAGATCTTGCTGCTTAACCAAGTTGATTCTCTGCTAAAACAAACAAACAAACAAATCAACATTCTCCAAAGCATTATGACAAGGCTGAGGCTCCACATAATATGAGTCAAATGTCTAGAATAGAATTCAGCATTATTTTACTTAGAAAGAACTAGAAGAATATTACCAATTCTGAATGGAAAAGACAATCAACAAAGGTCAAATATAACACAATTCAGATGTTGAAAATTTCAAAGATTTTTCACTGGCAATTATAACTAAGTTCCATGAGGTAAATGAAAATACATTTTAAATAAACAGAAAGATGAAATTCTCACAGAAAAATCAGGAAATATAAAAATAACCAGTTTGAAAATTGAGAAGTGAAAAAATGCAGTCACCAAAATAAAAACATTCACTGCTGCTGCTGCTGCTAAGTCACTTCAGTCGTATCTGACTCTGTGCAACCCCACAGATGGCAGCCCACCAGGCTCCACCGTCCCTGGGATTCTCCAGGCAAGAACACTGGAGTGGNAGAAGGGAAACTGAAAAACCAATGAATGTAAGATATTCAACATCACCAGATAATGAGGGAAATGCAAATTAAAGAGAGATATAACTTTACAGCTATCAGCAAAATTTTTAAAGCATGACCGTACCGAATATAGGTTAAGAACTGAAACAAAGAAAAGTTTCATACAGTGTTGGTGGGGGGGAGTAAAAATTGGTACAACCATTTAGGAGAGCTATTTGGCAATATTTGCTGGCACTGAGAGTTATATATCTTATAATCCAGTTATTCCACTGACAAATCTATATTCAAAAGAAATTCCTACCTATGTGCACAAAGAGACATGTACAAGTATGTGCACTTGGGATTTGAAATGTGATCCTATGTACACTTAATGGCATTGTAATAGGCATCTTTCAGCAAATAAAATTATTTNGTTATATATCTTATAATCCAGTTATTCCACTGACAAATCTATATTCAAAAGAAATTCCTACCTATGTGCACAAAGAGACATGTACAAGTATGTGCACTTGGGATTTGAAATGTGATCCTATGTACACTTAATGGCATTGTAATAGGCATCTTTCAGCAAATAAAATTATTTATTTCCATTAGAAATCTCCAATAGGGACTCCTTTGCAATCACTGTAGATTAACATTTTCCAGGTGAGATGTGGTCATATTTCCTTTGTTGTGGAATAAATTAATGTGATGATCCTGGCCAAGCTGAGCAGAACCCAGGCTTTCTGCCTAGAGTCAGATACCTTCACTTTGCAACTCAAAGTAAGTAGTTTTTCCTCCTATGTCTTTGTTACAGTTTTCCTATCTTTTTGACTTCACTACAAATTTTATCTTCCAGACACACTGTCTGCCAAGCTGTCCTTCCTTAAACTTGGTGTTAAACCAGAAATCTTCCATAGTTTTCCTTTTCCATCAGTATTAGCCATCATCTGCTCTTTTTAATTTTTCTTATGAGGAACCATCCTCTAAGTTGATATTCAGCTTTGAAATTGTTATAGCTTTGTTCAGTCCTCTTTTTTTCATTAATTTATTTTTAAATTGAAGAATAATTGCTTTACAGAATTTTGTTGTTTTCTGTCAAACTTCAACATGAATAAGCCATAGGTATACATATGGCCCCTCCCTCCTGAACCTCCCTCCCATCTCCCTCCCCATCTCACCCCTCTAGGTTGATACAGAGCTCCTGTTTGAGTTCCCTGAGACACACAACAAATTCCCTTTGGCTATCAATTTTACATATGGTAATGTAAGTTTCTATTCTACTAAACATACTATCTCCCACCAAACCCTGCCATTCACAGATTCAGACTGGGGCTATGAGGGTGTGCTGTTCATTTTTACTCTGTTACACTCTTTCTCTCAAACATAGCAGTGATGAGAAACAAAGAGCCCTGTACTTAGAACCAGTACACTTGAGACTGGGCCCCGGCTCTCCTGTTTATTGACTAAGTTACCTTAATCATTCTAGTCTTAGTTTCTACACTGTGAAATGGGGATATCAGTATCTGTATCTGCCTTCACAATTCCATTGTGAGAATTAAATAACAGACACTAAATGTGAAAAAAATACTTGGAAGTTATAAAAGGGCATCCATAGTAAAGGATCTTGAGTATGGACTTTTGAGTTAGGTACAATCAAGAGGCAAGGCTGTATATTGTCATCCTGCTTGTTTAACTTATATGCAGAGTACATCATGCAAAATGCCAGGCTAGATGAAGCACAAGCTGGAATCATGATTGCCAAGAGAAATATCAATAACCTCAGATATGCAGATGATACCACCCTTATGGCAGAAAGTGAAGAGAAGCTAAAGAGCCTCTTGATGAAGGTGAAAGAGGAGAGTGAAATAGCTGACTTAAAACTCAACATTCAAAAAACTAAGATCACGGCATCTGGTCCCATCACTTCATGGCAAATAGATGGGGAAACAATGGAAACATTGACATTTTATTTATTTTATTTTCTTGGGCTCTAAAATTACTACAGACGGTGCTGCAGCCATAAAATTAAGACACTGGCTCCTTGGAAGAAAAGCTATGAAAAACCTAGACAGCATATAAAAAAAAAATGACAAACCTAGACAGCACATAAAAAAAAAAGAAACATCACTTTGCTGACAAAGATCCATATAGGCAAAACTATGGTTTTTCCAGTAGTCATGTACAGATATGAGAGATGGATTATAAAGAAAGCTGAGCAACGAATAATTGATGCTTTTGAACTGAGGTGTTGGAGAAGACTCTTGAGAGTCCCTTGGATTGTAAGATCAAACTAGTCCATCGTAAAGGAAATCACTCCTGAATATTCATTGGAAGGACTGATGCTGAACCTGAAGCTCTAATACTTTGGCCACCTGATGCAAAGAGCTGACTCACAGGAAAAGACCCTGATGCTGGGAAAGATTGAGGACAGGAGAAGTGGGCCACTGACTCAAAGTACATGAACCTGAGTAAATTCCTGGAGATAGTGAAGGACAGAGAAGCCTGGCATGCTGCAGTCCATGGGGTTTCAGAGTCGGACACAACTTAGTGATTGAACAAAAACAAAATCAACGGGAGACTCAGGGACACCAACTCCCTTGACTAAACCTTGTCCCTGATCCCCAGGTGATCTAAGGCTACCTCCTAACAGACACTGCTGATAGCCATCCCCATTAGAGGATGAGGAAATGATGAAATAAAACAATAATAATACTGGGAGACTGCTATTATTTGTCATTTGATGTTTACATTTATTATTGGTCCTGGCTTTTTCCAGCTAGAGGACTAGAAGACGTATTTGGCTCTACTTCACCTTGAGCTTCTGCTGCTAAAGTTCCCATGCTAGGCCAGCTCTGTCTGTTACCCTACTGCAAAGGATTCTAGACCAATATAACACTAAAAAGAGGTGTTAAAAGATTTGAAGGCAGAAAACCTGCTTCCTGACTTTTCTTCCCTTTCACTTTGCCATTCTCATCATAAATAAGACTTAGCAGTAATTTTGGCACCCTAAGTTCAACTTTCTGCCAAGAAAATATATACTTCTTCACTCTCAAAATCAAGAGTCTCCCCAATGTTCTATATCCCAATCTATGACTCAAGGTTCAATATCCTTGTACCTCCCTGGTAGTTGGCTCCATGCTTAATACCCAGGTAACTCCACTTCTGCCAACACTGCAGGAATCTCATTTCCTATAGAAACCCCACAGTAAACTGTCCTTGACCAAACTGGACCTCAATGCACTTGCCATCTTATGCATGAGGAAAAGTGATATTGGAAGACAGTCTTCCCAATAGATCTTCACCAAGAGGAGTATGTTAATAACAATCTGTGTAACACTCTAGCTGTTTTCTAGTCTTGATAAATGCCATATTAAGTGCTTCTAGATACAACAATACATTTGAACAGCTTTCTGTCTGTCATTCCAAACTCAAAATCCCTTGGATACTTGATTTAAATTATTTTCAACTACTCATGTCAGCATTTTCTCTGGGTCAACCAGAAGTAATACATATCTGTTAGTCCTGAGATGGAATTTCTGAGTCACATTTTATCTATCACAATTTCTGCATGATGTTGAACAAGGTGTCAGTAATTCTGAACTGAGAGCTTTCCATCCCCATTCAATTAAATACACTCAGCAATTCTTGGGTTTGATCAATACTGTTGATGGATGGTTTAATTTTCAGTTTTCTCCACTGACCATCTCTGTGACAACCTCTCCTGGAATGTTGAAGATGATGAGACAGATTATTACGTAGTCATAGAAAATTTGGTTTTAACCCTTCATGTCTATTTAAAGTAGTCTAGCATGCATAGGATGCATAGCAATGTGCAGTGGAATCACCTGAATATTCAGGTTTATATAAGAGACAGTACCTGGAAACACAGTATGCAAAACTGCTAAACAATGTAAATTCTAAAAGAGGAAGCCTGTATCTAGGCATTTCACTCACAATGTCATTCTATTGAGTCAAATCTCATTTATAACAACTAGTAGGGCTCTCAGGGAGGGACTTTTGGTGTCCCCAAATCAGAAAAATCACCTTATGTTATATCACTATCTATGGCACCAATGTGGCCTGAGAGATTATTGTAACCTTCTCTAACCCTCAATATCACCTGAGAATTATTGGATTTAATAATGGATTAAGACATCACTCATTGCTGCTTACTCAGCCTGTTTGTCCAAGTTCTCTTCTACCTCCATGGACAACCAAATTATCTGATTTCTGTCTACACTCCCCTCTGAGTTTTGAGTATATTAGCTGGGTCTTTGAAAATTTCAACACTTTTTATATGTCCCAGTGTTACTGCCACAGAGCAGTTTACATTGTTGCACTCTTCCAGGCAAAAGACCCCTTTCCATAAAAACAGTAACTTTCCTCTCAACGAATACCATGAGTCGGGCATTCTGGTAGGTGATGATTCTCTGAACAAACCAGGTTTCCCAAAAGAACTTTCATTATGTCTCCTGGCCCAGGGATTAGGATGAAGAGTATATTGACCAATACTGGACCTTGAGAGGAAATGATGACATTTGATCCTCCTTTCAACAGATATGAATTACCAGCCTAAATTTGAGCTCAGTATTCAAAGCTAGATGACCATTAACCCCACCTGTGTCTTTCAAGATTATAGTAATCATCAATCTAGTTGCCTTCTGACTCTACAGCTGGCTTATAGACATTTCCACACTTCGTTATTTTCTGCTAGATTCTGTCCCTTTCTTGGGAATCAGTTGGGATAATCCAGAAAAGTGGAGTATTTTTTTTTTAAAGAATTGTTAAACACACAATACCTTGGCCCACTCTGATACCTAGTTCAGGAGATTATATCCAAAAAAGCCATCACAGTGGTATGTCTCCCACCTTCAAAATGTTTCAAAGGCTGTTCAAGCCTTCACTTAGTGTCCCCAGTGAAACAGTGGTCTTATTCTACCTATGGCAAGGGTTACAGAAAGGTAGTGTCTGAGCCAGCTCAAAACTGTGAATAGCTCTCATAGGCAAGGCCAAAGGTAATATATCTACGTAGGTTTGCAACAATGCCTCAGAAAACTCTCCAAGTTGTATATTCTACTTTTCTTTCTTTTCTCACCCAGCAAATCAACTTTTCTTTCACTCCTCTTATGATTTCCATACTGTTGCCTGGTAACTGGTTTATTACTCTTGGCATAGTCTCTACACAAGTTGGATTGTCTACTTGGGCTCTCACTTCCAATTTCACTCCTGAGTATTTTCTTTCAGATATTTCTCATCTGCACAGTCTTCAGCCTGCAAGTTAATCATTCACCACCTAGCTTTAACACCAAGAATTCCAGCCTGAGTTTGAGACACTGAGCCCTCATTTTTTCCAGACAGACAAAAATCATGATACAGGCACCTAAATAACTAACCCCTTGCCAAAGAAGGAAATGCTACAGAAATCCTACAAAAGACATGAGGTTTAGATAAGCAGTGGCCAATTTCAAACTGATGGAAACAACAAAAATGATAATATATTTATAGTGTTAGATTTTATAAAATACTTTTGTATGTCTTATTTCACTTGATTCTCACAATAAACCTGGAAGGCAAATATTCATTCATTAAGCAAATACTGAGGACTTACTATGGACTAAGCAGTAACCGGCAATTTAGCAACAAATCAGAATCAAAAAATCTTCACACTCCTAAAACTTATATTCGAGGGTGGGGGAAGCAGATAAAATACTTGTAAACTATGGTAATGCAATAGATGCTATGGGAAAAATAAAGCTGCAATTTGGATGTAAAATTTTAAATACAATTGCCAAAAAGGCCTCATTGAGCTGGTGCCATACATGCAAGAGGAAGCCAATATAATAATTCAGGTGAGAGATAAGGATGGTTCACACCAAGCTGGTAGCTATAGAGGTGATGGGAACTGGTCAAATTTTGGGATGTTTTAATGGCAGAATTTGTTACTAGACTGGGTTTAGAAGGAGTCAAGTTTCTTGTAATGTGTGCTGGTTACCTTTATTTTGTAGCCAAAGGTATGACGTGATGGTTTAGAGAGGTCAAGTGACTTTTCTAATGTCACTCATCTAGAATGAGCCAAAATAAAATTGTAAATTTAGGTCTCCTAGCCTAGGCTTGAAGACTGCATGCTAGAAAGGGTATTTAGATTTTGAAGAAAGAACAAGACCCAAAATGGTAGAGTTATGAGTGCATGCTAGACTAAGGACATAATACGAATAAAGCCATTGCTGGGCTCCTAAACTGCTGATGGTATTTCTGCTAGACTAAGACATAGGCCTCTATTATGAGTGCTAAGCACTCAAGGCACGGAACAAAGAGATTAATGACTAAAAGAAGAGAAAGAAAGCAAAAGAGTTAAGCATGAAATAAAAAGATAATATTCAAATGAAAGACACTAGCACAAACAGGAGATCAGACAAAAGCAGTGAGAGATCACAATTGTATACAGAGCCCTTGAAGAAAGTTGAGCACAGTGAATAGGAACTAATGAAAATCAGGTATTCCTCCACAGTTCACACAGTGAAATGATGAAGTGTTCAAGACAGAAAGCAACAAGGGGTCAGGTACTAGAAGCTGGTTTACAACTCTTGGTAAATGAGGCAGAATGAGAAGTTGATGCCACAGAAGAAAATAATTATTTGTACAATAACTTTGTGCCCAATCAAAAGATATGAATCAGCAGAAAAGAAAGCAGAGACAAAAATCAAGGTGTAAGGGATCACAAGGAGAACCTGTCAATTATATCCTATTCACGGTTTTCCTATACCTCTTCTATGGGCAAAGCTCCGTGCTGAGCACTCAAGGGGAAGAGAGCAATTAATAGGACATGGTTTCTGCCTTCAAGTAACTTGCTAGGGAAGAGGAAGAACAAAGGAGACAAAGCATAGGACTGCGTTATTGCCCAGTCTGTAGCTAGCACTATTTCCATGTGAAGGCTTCCACATTGCTGACTATTTGTAGCTAAAGCCAAAGGATTCCAGTGAGAGAAAAGCAAGAAAGGTCTGACAAAATATCCCACTGGGAAACCTCTACAGGGCTTGACTAATTAATTAATGGTAACTAAGTCTATATAGTCTCATTAGAGGGGCATAAAGAAGGATATCTTGATACTCCAAGTTCTTCCCATGGTCTACCCTAAATACCTCCTGTAGTTATTCCATCCTGTCATGTTTTCAGAGATAGTGGTGACTGTCCGGAGGTAATAAATAACCACTATGACATGTAAACATTGTTCTGGTTATTTAAAGTGAAAGTGAAGTCGCTCAGTTGTGTCTGACTCTTTGCGATCCCATGGACTGTAGGCTTCTCTGTCCATGGGATTTTTCCAGGCAAGAGTACTGGAGTGGGTTGCCATTTCCTTCTTCAGGGATCTCCCCAACTCAGGGATCGAACCCAGGTCTGCCACATTGTAAGCAGACGCTTTTACTGTCTGAGTCACCAAGGAAGTCTTTAAATTATTTATGTATTATTTTAATTAGTATTTTTTCAAGTGGCAAGTTTGAAAAAGGCTGTGCTATAAGACAAGGCACTTTTTGGATGTTATGTAATAAACTGGTGTGAAAGTCAGACAATGAATTAAATCTCTGCAGTCCTGACTTTGGATATATGACAACTATCAAGCCCCATGCCTTCTTTAACACTGGTTGGTAGCTATCTACTTCTTCATGCTAATAGGATCCCAAGGGAAAAATGGTCGAGAAAAGAGGTAGAGCAGGAAGGTGCTATACTAGTAGCTAATCTGTAGTAACAGGTAGGTCTCAGATCCATTAAAAGACTATAAAAGATACTTATTTATAGAAACATAAGCTATTGCTAAGTCACTTTCGTCATGTCCAACTCTGTGCAACCCCATAGATGGCAGCCCACCAGGCTCTCCTGTCCCTGGGATTCTCCAGGCAAGAACACTGGAGTGGGTTGCCATTTCCTTCTCCAATGCATGAAAGTGAAAAATGAAAGTGAAATTGCTGAGTTGTATCTGACTCTTAGCGACCCCATGGACTGCAGCCTACCAGGCTCCTCCATCCATGGGATTTTCCAGGCAAGAGTACTGGAGTGAGGTGCCATTGCCTTCTTCACACAAGCTATTACAAGAGCTATTATTGTAAAGTTGAGTTTAAAAATGGATTTTCTAGGGGATCAAGATGGTGGAGTAGGAAGATCCCAAATTCAGCTCCCCTCAGATATGTATCAAAACTATAACTACATATAGAGTAACTCTCACACAGAATGAGTTCAAGACTAGAAGTATGGCTCTTCTACAAGCAAGGCTATAAAGAAAGAACTATACTCAAGTCTGGTACGTAGGGAAAAGAAGCAAGTTGGTTGGGTCCTACACCCTGAATGGGTGACCCCAAAGAGCAGGGGGAAATCACAGGCTTGAGGATTCTCCCTGGAGATCAAGTGGTTCAAGCTACATATTGGGCACCTCAACCCTGAGGACTAACATGGAAAAAGAGCCCACTTAGCTGGTTTGGTAAACAATGTGGCTTATTAGAGGACTGTAGGAAACCCAAGACTCCACTTGTGAGGAGCACATGCAACCAACTTACTTGCTCCCAGTTCTAGCACAGACACATCAGACTGAAAACTGAATTGTTCTCTGGCTGACCAGCCATGACTGCCCCGACACACACCCCAGACTGAACCAGGCTCCTGCTCCAATCCATCCTGTTCTAGCACTGCTCCTTGCTAAGGCAGAGATGGTCATTGCCTATGAACATGTATGTCTAGAGGGAACAGAGCCAGCTGAGGCCTCACTCCTGCCTCTGGGTAAGGTAGACATCCACTGCCAGTGTGTGTGTGTATGTGCGTGTGTGTGTATGTGCATGTGTGTGTACACATGTGGGCACCAGTGAGGTAACAGAGACAGTTCAGTTCTTGACTCTGCCTCTAGCCTTGGCAGAGACCACCACTCCCTACACACACATGTGTGAACACACTGGGAAAGAAGTGGAGGCAGCTCAGTAGTGGAGCTACAACACTTCCTAGCTCAACCCAGCCTCTAACTAAGGTACACACACTGAGGAACAAGTGGAATGAATTGAGAAGTACAGGCTTAAGTCCTCATATCCTGGCCATACCCTCAATAAAGACAGAGACTGCTATCACATTTGGGAGAAGCCCAACTCTCTTATAGTTCATGCTCCAGCCTCTTGAGCCCCAGCCCCACTCCCACCATTGAGCCTAGGAGAATCCCCAGTTCAAATCCAGCTCTGGCTCCAGGCATTCCAAATCCAGCCTTAACTTCCACAGAGACTGTAACTGATAGAGCACACCAAGGGAAGATGCAATCTGTGGCCACCACATGCCCACCTTTCACACCAAAGCCACTAATCATACACAGACTACAAAGGATGTTCGCACACAAGGATACATATTCAAGATCAGGATTGGTAACTATTTTACCTAATTTCATAGAGACAAACAGAGAAAGTTAAACAAAATAAGATAGTGGAGTATATTTCAAATGAAAGAATAAAACCCCCTGAAAAACCCTAATGAAACAGAGATAAAAAATTTACCTGATACAATTCAAACCAATAGTAACAAGAATGCTAACTGAACTTGAGTGAGAATTTCAACAAAGACCAGAAAATATAAAAAAAGTACCAATCAGAGCTGAATAATACAATAACTGACTAGAAGGAATTAACAGCAGATTAGGTGATGCAGAAGAAAGCATAATTGACCTTGAAGGTAGAATAGTGGAGATCACCTAACAGAACAGCAAAAAGAAAAAAAAAAAAATAGCGTTCCTAGAAGAAGGAGAGAGAGATATACAGGGGTAGAAAATTTATTTAGCGAAATTATGACTGAAAATTTCTCTAACCTGAAGAGGAAACAAATATCCAGGTAAAGGATACACAGAGTCCCAAACAAGAAGGACCCAAGACACACAAAAGACATATCATAATCAAAATGGCAAAAGTTGAATATAAAAAGAGAATTTTAAAGGCAGCAAGAGGAAAACAAAGAGTCACATACAACTGAATCCCCATAAGGTTATCAGCTGATATTTCTGCCAAAATTTTATAGACCAGAAGGCAGTAGTATGATATAAACTTCTAAAAGAAAAACTGACATTAAAAGAAATGTGGATTCATGTTGATGTATGGCAAAACAAATACAATATTATAAAGTAATTAACCTCCAATTAAAATAAATTTATATTAAAAAAAAGAAAAAACAAACAAAAGGTATTCTTTAAGTGGGAAAGGTAAAGCTACAAGAAGTAAGAATTTACAGGACAGAAAATCACAACACTAAAGGCAAATGCATAGTAAAGGTTATTGATCAACCAGTTAAATAAGCTAGTATGAAGATTAAAAGCCAAAAATTGTAAAATTGAGTATAATTACAAAAAAAAGTTAAGCGAAAAATATGAAGATATAAAATATAACATCAAAAGCATAAAATATGGGAGGAAGTAAAAAATATAGATTTTCAGAATGTGTTTGAACTTAAATGATTATCAGTTTAAAATATGTAGATATAAGTCAACATATATAAACTCCACTATAACCACAAATTAAAAACCTACAGATTCTCAAAAACTAGAAAGAAAGGAACATAAACAAACCACTAAAGAAAATCAATAAACCGCAAGAAAATAGACTAAAATAAGAAGAACAGAGAAGGACTACAGAAACAACCAGAACATATGTAACAAAATAGCAATAAGTACACATACACACACACACATATATATATATATACACACACACACACACTTTAAATGTCAGTGGACTAAATGTTCCAGTCAAAGACATAGAGTGGCCAACTGGACATAAAGGCAAGACCCATCTATTTGCTGCCTATAAGAGACACACTGTAGTGGTAAAGACAAATAGAGACTTAAAGTAAGGGGACACAAAATTATACTGCATGCAAATAGAGACAAAAAGAAATCTAGAGTAACAATACTAATATCAGACAAAGTAGATTTAAAACAAAATGAAACACAAATAAGGGCATAATATAATGATAAAAGTGCCATTAAAAAAGAGAATGTAATATTTGCTGACATATATTCACCTAATATAGGAGCAGAGTTGGTGATGGACAGGGAGGCCTGGCATGCTGCAATTCATGGGGTTGCAAAGAGTCAGACACAACTGAGTGACTGAACTGAACTGAACTGAAATATATAAACCAAATATTAAGAGATATAAAGGGAGAAATTGACAATAATACAATAACAGTAACACCCCATTTACATCAATGGACTGATCATACAGACAGAAAATCAATAAGGGAACAGTTGCTTTAAATGACATATTAATCCAGCTAGACTTAGATATATACAGGACTTTCCATCTAAAAATAGCAGAATATTATTTCAATTAATGGGAACATTAACAGGATAGATCACATGCCACAAAACAAGTCTCAACAAATATATCAAGTATTTTTTTCTGGCCACAATGGTATGAAACTGGAAATCAAATACAGGAAAAAACATGTGGAAAACACAAACATGTAGACACTAAGCAACATGCTACTAAAAAACTGATCAGTCAATAGAGAAATCAAAGAGGAAATGAGAAAATATTTTGATAAAATTAAAAATAAAAACAAATCACTCCAAAATCTATGGAACACACCAAAAGCGGTTCTAAGAAGGAAACTTATAGCAATACAGGCCTACCTTAAGAAAGAAAAAAAAAATCAAATAAACAATGCAACCTACAATAGAAAGTAACTATAAAAGGAAGAATAAAGCCCAAAGTCAGCAAAAAGAAAGAAATAATAAAGATCAGAATGGAAATAAAGAGAGACCAAAAAGAAAAGATCAATGAAACCAAGAGATGTTATTTTGAAAAAATAGAATTGATATGTCTTTAATTAGGCTCATTAAGAAAAATAGAGAAAGGACTCAATTGAACAAAGCTAGAAATGAAAGGGTAGAAATTGCACGTTATATCTCAAAGACACAAAAATCATAACAGAATACTATGAAATAGTCATATACCAAGTAATTAGACAACTCATAAGAAAATCATAAATTTCTAGGAACATACAGTCTTAAAAGATTGAATCAGGAAGAAACTGACAATCTGAATAGACTGATCACTAGTACTGAAGTTGAATTAGTAATCAAAAACTTCCAGAAAAAATTCTAAAACCTGACAGCTTTGCAGGGGAATTTTGTCTGTTATCATTTTCTCCTCCTTTTTTCCCCTAATCCCATAATATAATCAGTCACCAAATTCTTACATTCCCACAATCACCACCTTCCTTCTGGATAACAAATCAATGTGTGACTAGCCTTTTCTTCCTCCAGTACTGCCCTGCTCCAATCTATTATTTATACCAAAGCAAGAGCCATATAGCCTTCATCTAAAACAAACAACACCCCAAAAAAAACCCATGAAAATTTATCTAATACCTTACTTAATAAGTGTGTTTATTACAGTGATATAGGTATAGTGATTCCAACACTATTTTATGTATATTGTATAATTAAGCAAATTAGTAAGTCAATGAGGACTACTTAGACTGGAATTAGTGGTATCAGTATAAACCCATTACACATGCACATACACACATATATCTACATTGTGTCTATATGTGGTGGTTTAGTCGCTAAGTCCTGTGTGACTCGCAACACCATGGACTGTAGACTGCCAGGCTCCCACAACACCATGGACTATAGACTGCCAGACTCCTCTGTCCATGGGATTCTCCAGGCAACAGTATTGGAGTGGGTTGCCATTTTGCCCTTCAGGGGATCTTTCCAACCCAGGAATCGAACATGGGTCTCCTGCGTTGCAGGCAGATTCTTTACTGACTTGAGCTACAAGGGAAGCTCATACGTGTGTATGTATAAATATGCATATATATGGGTGTGTGTATACATATGTGTGTGTATGTATATATACATATATATTATTTTCTATTTTCTCAGTTCTGTCCACTGAAAGATCTTAGAAACAAAGAAACCCAATAGCAATAAAAATACTTGGCACACAGTAGTGGATTTTAAATATAATTTCCCACAGAGAAAGATCCCATTTCTTCTTAGAAAAAATGATTGACTATAAGGCTGAATAAGGGAGTTAACTTCCATACAAGTTAAGTATGGAATATGGTTATGCTATGGAGCCAAAAAGTGCTCAAAAATGAAAATTAATCAAAAGTCAGCTTGAAGAGGCTCTCACTAANGAAAAAAAAAAAAATAGCGTTCCTAGAAGAAGGAGAGAGAGATATACAGGGGTAGAAAATTTATTTAGCGAAATTATGACTGAAAATTTCTCTAACCTGAAGAGGAAACAAATATCCAGGTAAAGGATACACAGAGTCCCAAACAAGAAGGACCCAAGACACACAAAAGACATATCATAATCAAAATGGCAAAAGTTGAATATAAAAAGAGAATTTTAAAGGCAGCAAGAGGAAAACAAAGAGTCACATACAACTGAATCCCCATAAGGTTATCAGCTGATATTTCTGCCAAAATTTTATAGACCAGAAGGCAGTAGTATGATATAAACTTCTAAAAGAAAAACTGACATTAAAAGAAATGTGGATTCATGTTGATGTATGGCAAAACAAATACAATATTATAAAGTAATTAACCTCCAATTAAAATAAATTTATATTAAAAAAAAGAAAAAACAAACAAAAGGTATTCTTTAAGTGGGAAAGGTAAAGCTACAAGAAGTAAGAATTTACAGGACAGAAAATCACAACACTAAAGGCAAATGCATAGTAAAGGTTATTGATCAACCAGTTAAATAAGCTAGTATGAAGATTAAAAGCCAAAAATTGTAAAATTGAGTATAATTACAAAAAAAAGTTAAGCGAAAAATATGAAGATATAAAATATAACATCAAAAGCATAAAATATGGGAGGAAGTAAAAAATATAGATTTTCAGAATGTGTTTGAACTTAAATGATTATCAGTTTAAAATATGTAGATATAAGTCAACATATATAAACTCCACTATAACCACAAATTAAAAACCTACAGATTCTCAAAAACTAGAAAGAAAGGAACATAAACAAACCACTAAAGAAAATCAATAAACCGCAAGAAAATAGACTAAAATAAGAAGAACAGAGAAGGACTACAGAAACAACCAGAACATATGTAACAAAATAGCAATAAGTACACATACACACACACACATATATATATATATACACACACACACACACTTTAAATGTCAGTGGACTAAATGTTCCAGTCAAAGACATAGAGTGGCCAACTGGACATAAAGGCAAGACCCATCTATTTGCTGCCTATAAGAGACACACTGTAGTGGTAAAGACAAATAGAGACTTAAAGTAAGGGGACACAAAATTATACTGCATGCAAATAGAGACAAAAAGAAATCTAGAGTAACAATACTAATATCAGACAAAGTAGATTTAAAACAAAATGAAACACAAATAAGGGCATAATATAATGATAAAAGTGCCATTAAAAAAGAGAATGTAATATTTGCTGACATATATTCACCTAATATAGGAGCAGAGTTGGTGATGGACAGGGAGGCCTGGCATGCTGCAATTCATGGGGTTGCAAAGAGTCAGACACAACTGAGTGACTGAACTGAACTGAACTGAAATATATAAACCAAATATTAAGAGATATAAAGGGAGAAATTGACAATAATACAATAACAGTAACACCCCATTTACATCAATGGACTGATCATACAGACAGAAAATCAATAAGGGAACAGTTGCTTTAAATGACATATTAATCCAGCTAGACTTAGATATATACAGGACTTTCCATCTAAAAATAGCAGAATATTATTTCAATTAATGGGAACATTAACAGGATAGATCACATGCCACAAAACAAGTCTCAACAAATATATCAAGTATTTTTTTCTGGCCACAATGGTATGAAACTGGAAATCAAATACAGGAAAAAACATGTGGAAAACACAAACATGTAGACACTAAGCAACATGCTACTAAAAAACTGATCAGTCAATAGAGAAATCAAAGAGGAAATGAGAAAATATTTTGATAAAATTAAAAATAAAAACAAATCACTCCAAAATCTATGGAACACACCAAAAGCGGTTCTAAGAAGGAAACTTATAGCAATACAGGCCTACCTTAAGAAAGAAAAAAAAAATCAAATAAACAATGCAACCTACAATAGAAAGTAACTATAAAAGGAAGAATAAAGCCCAAAGTCAGCAAAAAGAAAGAAATAATAAAGATCAGAATGGAAATAAAGAGAGACCAAAAAGAAAAGATCAATGAAACCAAGAGATGTTATTTTGAAAAAATAGAATTGATATGTCTTTAATTAGGCTCATTAAGAAAAATAGAGAAAGGACTCAATTGAACAAAGCTAGAAATGAAAGGGTAGAAATTGCACGTTATATCTCAAAGACACAAAAATCATAACAGAATACTATGAAATAGTCATATACCAAGTAATTAGACAACTCATAAGAAAATCATAAATTTCTAGGAACATACAGTCTTAAAAGATTGAATCAGGAAGAAACTGACAATCTGAATAGACTGATCACTAGTACTGAAGTTGAATTAGTAATCAAAAACTTCCAGAAAAAATTCTAAAACCTGACAGCTTTGCAGGGGAATTTTGTCTGTTATCATTTTCTCCTCCTTTTTTCCCCTAATCCCATAATATAATCAGTCACCAAATTCTTACATTCCCACAATCACCACCTTCCTTCTGGATAACAAATCAATGTGTGACTAGCCTTTTCTTCCTCCAGTACTGCCCTGCTCCAATCTATTATTTATACCAAAGCAAGAGCCATATAGCCTTCATCTAAAACAAACAACACCCCAAAAAAAACCCATGAAAATTTATCTAATACCTTACTTAATAAGTGTGTTTATTACAGTGATATAGGTATAGTGATTCCAACACTATTTTATGTATATTGTATAATTAAGCAAATTAGTAAGTCAATGAGGACTACTTAGACTGGAATTAGTGGTATCAGTATAAACCCATTACACATGCACATACACACATATATCTACATTGTGTCTATATGTGGTGGTTTAGTCGCTAAGTCCTGTGTGACTCGCAACACCATGGACTGTAGACTGCCAGGCTCCCACAACACCATGGACTATAGACTGCCAGACTCCTCTGTCCATGGGATTCTCCAGGCAACAGTATTGGAGTGGGTTGCCATTTTGCCCTTCAGGGGATCTTTCCAACCCAGGAATCGAACATGGGTCTCCTGCGTTGCAGGCAGATTCTTTACTGACTTGAGCTACAAGGGAAGCTCATACGTGTGTATGTATAAATATGCATATATATGGGTGTGTGTATACATATGTGTGTGTATGTATATATACATATATATTATTTTCTATTTTCTCAGTTCTGTCCACTGAAAGATCTTAGAAACAAAGAAACCCAATAGCAATAAAAATACTTGGCACACAGTAGTGGATTTTAAATATAATTTCCCACAGAGAAAGATCCCATTTCTTCTTAGAAAAAATGATTGACTATAAGGCTGAATAAGGGAGTTAACTTCCATACAAGTTAAGTATGGAATATGGTTATGCTATGGAGCCAAAAAGTGCTCAAAAATGAAAATTAATCAAAAGTCAGCTTGAAGAGGCTCTCACTAAGCAAATATGGGAAATTAGGAGCAATAATTCTAATCAAAATAGATAATAACAAACAATAATATTAATGGATTACAATTCACTGAATAAAGAAGAATCCATCTGTTCATGCTGATAGTTGCCTAATTAACTAAATAGAAGGAAAGAGACTTCTTATAATACTGTCATATAATAAATGTAGATGATTGGCAAAAGTTGAATATGGACTACAGATTAGAAAATAGTATGTCAGGTTATATTTTTTGAATTTATAATTTAATTATAATTTTATAAAATAACTTCTATGTTCTAAGAAAGTACATACTAAAGTAGTTATGGATAAAGGGTTATAATATCTGCAGCTAATTTTCAAATGATTCAGGAAAAATTCAAATATATATACATCTGCATACTTGCCCTTTCAATATGGCCATGAAGTATTGTAATATGTTTACTTCCTTATGAGATCCCATGTAGCCATCAGATTTCTCCTCTTCAGAATATCAGGCTGATATGTGATCAGGGTTTTTAGAACAAAGATATGTTTCCCAGCTGTTCCTGAGATACATCTGCCATCCAGGCAGGGATTGCTATCTTATTACCAGAAATGGGTGTGGCCAAATGATGTAGTTTAACACCCTATATGCATTTACCTAAATGAAATTCGTAAACTTCCAAAACCAGACCAGAGAGACTAACCATTGAAATGAAGGATTAGGACACATTTCCAGTACTCAGAAGGAAGAAACTCAACTTGATACTAACCTCATTGATCAATACACTATTAAAGGTTCCTTTAGATTCTTTTTAGAAGACAATACCCAAGAAGGTCTTAAAACAACAACTGACCTCCAAGCCCAGGTCGCAGCCTATTGTCATAGCCATCCAGAAGACGATCCAAGATTCTGGTGAAGATAGTGATGTTGTCGGTGCTGTCATCAGGAATATCTGGAGCATGTTTTGGAGAGAGTCTGAGGCAATGGAAGAAAACGAGACACAAAATAATAGTTCTTAATAGCAAATATTTACATGTCTAAATACTTTAATTCAAGAAAATGTCAATCAGTAGATTGGGCCCGTTAAATGGCTTTGTACCTCCCAAACCAGCAAGTACTTTGGCATGAGTTTTAACAAACATATGGTCCAACCCTATCTATTTCTGCTTTATTGACTATGCCAGAGCCTTTGATTGTGTGGATCACAATTTGTGGAAAATTCTGAGAGATAGGAATACCAGATCATCTGACCTGTCCCTTGAGAAATCTGTATGCAGGTCAGGAAGCAACAGTTAGAATTGGACATGGAACAACAGACTGGTTCCAAATAGGAAAAGGAGGCCATCAAGACTGGATATTGTCACCCTGCTTATTTAACTTCTATGCAGAGTACATCATGAGAAATGCTGGGCTGGAAGAAGCACAGGCTGGAATCAGGATTGCCAGGAGAAATATCAATAACCTCAGATATGCAGATGACAGAAAGTGAAGAGGAACTAAAAAGCCTCTTGATGAAAGTGAAAGACGAGAGTGAAAAAGTTGGCTTAAAGCCCAGCATTCAGAAAACAAAGATCATGGCATCCAGTCCCATCACTTCATGGGAAATAGATGGGGTAACAGTGGAAACAGTGAGAGACTTTATTTTGGGGGGCTCCAAAATCACTGCAGATGGTGATTGCAGCCATGAAATTAAAAGACGCTTACTCCTTGGGAGGAAAGTTATGACCAACCTAGATAGCATATTCAAAAGCAGAGACATTACTTTGCCAACAAAGGTCCATCTAGTCCAGGCTATGGATTTTCCAGTGGTCATGTATGGATGTGAGAGTTGGACTGTGAAGAAAGCTGAGTGCCGAAAAATTGATGCTTTTGAACTGTGGTGTTGGAGAAGACTCTTGAGAGTCCCTTGGACTGCAAGGAGATCCAACCAGTCCATTCTAAAAGAGATCAGTCCTGGGTGTTCATTGGAAGGACTGATGCTAAAGCTGAAACCCCAATATTTTGGCCACCACATACAAAGAGTTGACTCATTAGAAAAGACCCTGATGCTGGGAGGGATTGGGGGCAGGAGGAGAAGGGGACGACAGAGGATCAGATGGCTGGATGGCATCACCGACTCAATGAACATGAGTCTGAGTAAACTCCAGGAGTTGGTAATCGACAGGGAGGCCTGG
>SJYW01015593.1:140806-151929 GCA_006410735.1 Raphicerus campestris | reverse complement strand
AAATGGTAAATAATCTGATATGGCTATGGTTTCTGGTCAGAAAAAGTACTAGAATTTGCAGCTGTAAAAGTATATGGGGAATGGAATGCAGATTCACAGAAAACCACATGATCTGAACAGGAATTTGGTTATGGGGAGGGAGGTGGGAGGAGGGTTCAGGATTGGGAACACATGTACACTCGTGGTGGATTCATGTTGATGTACGGCAAAATCAATACAATATTGTAAAGTAATTAGCCTCCAATTAAAATAAATAAATTTAAATTAAAAAACATGCTTTTTTAAAAAAAATTGAGATATAATTGACACATATTAATAGCATTGTATTTAAGGTATAAAATGTTATAGTTTGATACATTTATATATATTTGCAATATGATAGAGTTAGTGAATGTCTCTATCATGTCACATAGTTTCTTAGTAACTTTGAAGTTTATAATACAGTATTGTTGACTATAGTCACTATGTTGTATCTCACACCCCCAGAACTTATCTACTACTTGTAAGTTTGTAGCCTTAAACGAATTCTCCCCAATTCCTCACCACCCCCAATCTCTGGTAACTACCATTATAGTGTCTACTTGCACAAGTTCAGTTTTTTTTTTTTTTAGTTCCACATAGAAATGATTTCACACAGTGCAAAAAGTGGCTTAAAACTCAGCATTCAGAAAACTAAGATCATGGCATCCGGTCCTATCACTTCATGGTAAATAGATGGGGAAACAGTGGAGACAGTGACAGATTTTATTTTGAGGGGCTCCAAAATCACTGCAGATGGTGACTGTAGCCATGAAATTAAAAGATGCTTGCTCCTTGGAAGGAAAGTTATCACCAACCTAGATAGCATATTAAAAAGCAGAGACATTACTTTGCTAACAAAGGTCCGTCTAGTCAAAGCTATGGTTTTTCCCGTAGTTATGTGAGGATGTGAGAGTTGGACTATAAAGCAAGCTGAGCACTGAAGAATTGATGCTTTGTGGTGTTGGAGCAGACTCTTGAGAGTCCCTTGGACAGCAAGGAGATCCAACCAGTCATCCTAAAGGAAATCAGTCCTGAATATTCGTTGGAAGGACTGATGCTGAAGCTGAAACTCCAATACTTTGGCCACCTGATGTGAAGAACTGACTCATTGGAAAAGACCCTGATGCTGGGAAAGATTGAAGGCAGGAGGAGAAGGGGACGACAGAGCATGAGATGGTTGGATGGCATCATTGACTCAATGGACATGAGTTTGAGCAAGTTCTGGGAGATGGTGAAGGACTGAGAAGTGTGGTGTGCTGCAGTCCATGGCGTCACAAAGAGTTGGACATGGCTGAGGGACTGAACTGAACTGACCTGGAATGGTTAATCCTCATTGTCCACTGAGTTGAACAATAATAGCTATAGCAAGTTACATTCTCACCAACAGTGCATGAGAGTTCCCGTTTCTTCACATCCTTGCCAACATCTGTTATGTCTTATCTTTTTGATAAAAAGTCATTCTAAAAGGCGAGTTGATATTTCATTGTGGTTTTGATTTGCTTTTATCTGATGATTAGTGATGATGAAGAACAACAACAATACTTGTTGGCCATTTGTTTGTGTCTTCTTTGGGAAAATGCCTACTCAGTTTCTTTGACCATTTTTTAATTGGATTATTTTTCCTTTTGCTATTGAGTCATATGAGACTTATATATTATATAAGTCTTATATATTATAGAATATATAATATATATAATATAATATATATATAGAATCCTTATATATTATAGAATCTAATATATATATTAGAATATATTATAGAATCTAATATATATATTAGAATATATTATAGAATCTAATATATATATTAGAATATATTATAGAATCTAATATATATATTTCTTTATATATTATGAATATATCTTGTTAATATTACTTTCTGCATAGTAACTTTGAATTTTCTTTATTTTTAAAATCTGTTCTCCCCCAGGAGATATACAGTATCAGAAAAAGATGCCAACCTTTTAATGAAGTAAATTTCTCCTGTCTTTGGGTTGTTTTATGAACTGCATCAGTGACTCCACATCTGTGACTCTTTTGCTTCCCCCAGATATAAGCACATTAAGGTGCTTCCTCAATGTGGTTGAACTGATGCTATTTATTTATCCTGAACTTAATCGCTCAGTGAGCTTAACTTTTCCCATAGCATAAAAGTGCATGTCTTTCAAAGGTGTCTGGAGAAGGCAATGGCAACCTACTCCAGTACTCTTGCCTGGAAAATCCCATGCACGGAGGAGCCTGGTAGGCTGCAGTCCATGGGATCGTGAAGAGGCGGACTTGACTGAGCGACTTCACTTTCACTTTTCACTTTCATGCATTAGAGAAGGAAATGGCAACCCACTCCAGTGTTCTTGCCTGGAGAATCCCAGGGATGGAGGAGCCTGGTGGGCTGCCGTCTATGGGGTCGCACAGAGTCAGACACGACTGAAGTGACTTAGCAGCAGCAGCATTACATTTTCAGGAGTTTGGGGAAAAAGGAATGATCATCCTCAATGTATGTTGAATTTTACCATTTACAAAGTAATTTTATATTTATTATCTTCTTTACTTATTCCTTCCAAAAGCATTATAAGTTGGGGACCTATCCCTATTTTACATGCAAGGAAATAGTTCACATGATCAGTTAGTGGGAATCAGAACTAAAACTCTGTTCATCTGACCCTAGTTCTTTGGATTTACCACTTCTCCATTTTTAGGACTCGACAAATGACTAAACTTGCCTAACCTATAGGTAGTGTCTTAGTAACATCATTTTAATTTTTAATGATGCATTATTCATATATTTTGTCCAGCCAGTAATGATAGATATAAGGCAAAGCAAGCATGGTTATTGCATCAGTCTCATCAACTTAATAAGCATATGGCTTTAAACAATCTCTTTCTTTTGTTGGTGTCTCAGGACATCCATCTGTAAAGTGAAGGGAAATACTTACATGATCTCTAAAGTCTTCCATAATCCTGACATACATACCATAATGCTTTGTTGTTCCTCCAAACTATTTTGAATGGACATAAACTATAGAATCTTCAGCTTGTTGCAGTTCAGTTATTTAAAAAGAGAGAGTTCTAACTTGGGTTCTAAATTAAACCAGCTTCCAGCTGCCCATGCAATAATTTAGAGTACACTGGGAGGAAATGTTATTAGTAATCAAGTCAAGTAATCAAAATCATAGAGAAATCTATTAAAAATTGTTTTGGAATGACATTAAGTATTGATTTTTGACTTAAAAGTTTAAAAGTTATTAGTGACTAATGCTGCTAACATATCAAAATAGAGTCATCAGGGGGTAGACCTGCATCATCAAGGAACTTATTATTTCAGTAAAAGAGGTAGCACAGTATATGGGCCTTATATTCAAGAATTCTGGACCAAAATTAAAAGTTATGTTCAGGGGTTTTACAATTCCCATATATAGATCCACCTGGAGTAGGTAATCTCTGAAGTCCTTTATAGCTTGTCTATGACTCTCTGATATTTCTGCTTTTTACCCTTTTCCAGTAATCCAAAAAATGGCTTTTCATTCAATTCATAGACCTGTTTCCCAGAAATCAAATTAGGCTAATCAGGGTCGAGATTCCCCGCAGTGAGAGTTAAGGGAAAATGTGAAAGAGGTTTTCACAAAATCAATTAAGCTCCCACATCCTCTCTCCCCACAGCCCATGCAAAATGGATTCAGAATATTGAAGATTAAGCCAAATGTGAGCTGAGACCTGACAGGGTGTTTGTATTTATGTCCTCAACATATTGATGTCAGTTTGTTAGCTTTGCACTATAGTCTCCTTCTTTTTTCCCCTTCCAAAAAAGGTGTCTGTGTCATTTCTGCTATTCTTTTCACTAAAACAGCCAATCATCTCTAGTCTCACTGGTTTCCAGTGCCTCTTGGCCAAAGCTTTCCTTATAGCTTTGGCGGATGAGGGTGCCTATATTTTGTCATTATTTACATTTAAATAATGTATTTGAGTCCATGGGGTCGCAAAGAGTTGGACACGACTGAGTGACTTCACTTCAATGTATTTGAGTGCATAAACTACTATTTTAAAGAAGACAAAACAAATTTTGAATACTTTTAGATATTAAATATTAAATCTGAAAATGTTAATATATTATTTAATAATAATACAACATATCTGTGAAGTTATTTTAATTTTCAAAATGAGAAAGCTGTTGTACAAAAGGTGTTATGTGACTTGCTTATGGTCACTCAACTAATAAGTTCAAATTCATGTCTCCAGTCTAGTTAAACCTAATTCCCCTTTTCATTCCATGTGTATCTACTTTTATCATTTGATTCTCTCAGCAAACCTGTAGGCAAGGGAGAGATTACTTGCCTTATTTTACCTTTTTTTTCTGCTCTGTTTTTTTCTATAGGCACATAATTGATGCTCATTAAAGATACATTGAATGATTACATAAATTGAATTAGGTTTATGAATTAAGGAAATTGGTGTTCAAAATGGCTTTTGACAGTTTACCAGCTAGCAAGTGGCAGTGTAGAGTGAGAACTATTCAGTTTAGATGTTCCTACTATTCCGTGGGCTTCCCTAGTGGCTCAGATGGTAAAGAATATGCCTGCAATGCAGTAGAACCAGGTTTGATCCCTGGGTTGCGAAGATCCCCTGGAGTAAGAAATGGCAACCCACTCCAGTATTCTTGCCTGGAGAATTCTATGGACAGAGGAGCCTGGGAGGCTACAGTCCATGGGATCGCAAAAAAGTCGGACACAACTGAGCAAGTAACACGTGCATACATACTATTCTGTAGATTTTTCTCTCTAAGGAAGACATATTGACTGCCTCTCAACTGTTACACTATGTCTTTTATTGCTCTGATTAACTAGATGCTAGGAATAGTTATTATATATCTATTAATGGCAACCTTCTGGGTCCAAAGTAAGAATGGGTAAAACCGAGACCTACAGTGATATAGGCTTTAATGGACTACTCCAAATCACAAATACAGCTGGCACT
This sequence comes from Raphicerus campestris, assembly GCA_006410735.1. Classification (NCBI taxonomy): domain Eukaryota; kingdom Metazoa; phylum Chordata; class Mammalia; order Artiodactyla; family Bovidae; genus Raphicerus; species Raphicerus campestris. The sequence goes on along the minus strand of SJYW01015593.1, from coordinate 146,940 downwards.
TGGACGTAGGATTCCTGACATCTAGTTTATTACTTGATTCTACAACATGCTTCTTGACCCTGGGCGACAGCCATTTCCTTCACTATATCTCTCTTTCCACTAAACTACCCAGGTCTGTCCTTTATTTCTAGTCTTGCCAAACCACACCAAGCTTCTCCTCATAAAAGTGTGAAAGAATTAGTCACAGCTTTAGCTAGATTTTTTTTTTTAATTTTTAAATTGATTTATTTTAATTGGAGGCTAATTTGTTGTTGTTCAGTATCTCAGTCTTGTCTGACTGCTTGTGACCCCATGGACTGTAGCAATCCAGGTTTCCCTGTCCTTTACCATCTCCCAGAGCTTGCTGAAGCTCATATCCATTGAGTTGATGATGCCATCAGCCTGATCAGTTGATTCATAAAAAGCTTCCCAAGTGGTACAGTGGTATAGAGTCTGCCTGCCAGTGCAGAAGACATGGGTTCCATCCCTGGGTCAGGAAGATGCCCTGGAGAAGGGAATGGCAACCCACTCCAGTATTCTTGCCTGGAGAATTCCATGGACAGAGGAGCCTGGTGGGCTACAAGCCACAGGGTCACAAAGAGTCAGACATGACTGAACATAGCACACCAGCACAGAGCCTACTGCTTGGAAAGGCTTGCAAAAGGCATCCACACTGGATAAGCAGGAGACAGCTGAGGGTCTCCAGAAAATCAGAAATTTTGGATTATAGTTCTGTCTGACCCTCAGTAGCAATATGACAGTGGGAAAATTTGGTATCTTCTCTGAGCTTATTTCCCATGTATAAAATGAGAGAGTTTAGGGAATCTCTTAAGCGTTCTGGTGGCTTTAACATTTAATGGAATGCTTTTGCTTTGTTGCTCTATTTCCACAGGGTGAGATATAGGTACACTACATGCAATTCGAGGGTTTTCCTGGCTTTGTTGTTCTCTGAACCTATTCTAGATTAGAAAGAGGGGTAATTTAAAATTTTCCTTTTTTGTTTTGGGGTCCTCTTGTTTATGAAACAAAATTTGATAAATCAACTTTATGCCAAGTATTATTCCTACAGACATCCTGTCTAAGATTTCTACTGCTTTTTCTCTACTGCTGGGTTCAGTTCAGTTGCTCAGTCGTGTCTGGCTCTTTGCGACCCCATGAACTGTAGCACGCCAGGCCTCCCTGTCGATTACCAACTCCTGGAGTTTACTCAGACTCATGTTCATTGAGTCGGTGATGCCATCCAGCCATCTGATCCTCTGTCGTCCCCTTCTCCTCCTGCCCCCAATCCCTCCCAGCATCAGGGTCTTTNAGCAGTGTGAATGGATCTAGAGAATATCATACTAAGTAAAATAAGTCAGAGAAAGACAAATATGTATCACTTATAAGTGGAATCTGAAAAATAAAATGAATCTCTATATGGATGTGAGAGTTGGACTGTGAAGAAAGCTGAGCACTGAAGAATTGATGCCTTTGAACTGTGGTGCTAGAGAAGGCTCTTGTGAATCCCTTGGACTGCAAGGATATCCAACCAGTCCATCCTAAAGGAGATCAGTCCTGGGTGTTCATTGGAAGGACTGAGGCTGAAACTCCAACATTTTGGCCACCTTTCATTGACTCATTGGAAAATAAATCTGATGCTGGGAGGGACTGGGGGTAGGAAGAGAAGGGAACAACAGAGGATGAGATGGCTGGATGGCATCNATTGGAAGGACTGAGGCTGAAACTCCAACATTTTGGCCACCTTTCATTGACTCATTGGAAAATAAATCTGATGCTGGGAGGGACTGGGGGTAGGAAGAGAAGGGAACAACAGAGGATGAGATGGCTGGATGGCATCACCAACTCGATGGACATGGGTTTGGGTGAACTCCAGGAGTTGGTGATGGACAGCGAGGCCTGGTGTGCTGTGATTCATGGGATCGCAAAGAGTCAGACACGACTGAGTGACTGAACTGAACTGAACTGATACACAAGAGAAACAAACTCACACAGACAGAAAACAAACTCAAGATTACCAAAGGGGAAAGGGATGGGGGAGGTATAAAAGACTATGGGATTAACAGATACACAGTGACAAGAATTTATTGGTATATTATGGGGAACAATATTCAATATCTTATAGCAATCTATAATAGAAAATAATCTTTAAAAAAGAATATTCATATAACTGAATCACTTTGCTCTATACCTAAAACTAACACAATATTGTAACTCAACCATACTTCAATTAAGAAAAAAAAAACAACTTTGACCAAAGTCAGTAATTTATCACAGTCTTCTTTTGTTCTATGAGTTAAGGGTACTTACCCGCCAATATCCTGCTTCACAAAGTCCCCAGGTTCTTGTCGTCTTGATTCCACTTGGCCAGTTGTTCCAGGAAGAATATTAATCAGGAAGAGAAGCCCAAGGCCAGCCATGTAGAACTGACTCATTTGTGTGATTATCATCTTCTTAGGCACCAACTTAGAGAGACCTGTGAGTTCCATAGTCAGAGGAAGAGGAAAGGAATAGAAGACAAAAGGAAGGAGAAAGAAGAGATGAGAAAAAGATTTTATTCAATTCAGAGTCATTTAATTTTAATAATATACAGTTACTAAATGCTTACTGTGACAGTTCTCCTTCTCCAATTCACCAATGCCACCAAAATTCACTTCTGGCATACCCTTCTTTTGATTATACCAGAGCCCATCCAATAGAAGGTAGTGTAAAGACTCTAAATCAGTAATCAGAAGTCTTAGATTGCAGTTTCATCTTTTTCCCTGTCTTCCTCTGACTAGGTGAGTCACAGAACTTCTCACAGCCTCAGTTACCTCTTATAATCCAAGATCCTAAAATAATCTCTCATCTTCACTTTATTTCCCCCCAATCCTGTTTGATTTCTTACTATCACAAATGTCTTTTCATGAGTAATTATGTAATATTGTAGAAAATCTTAGGATATTAAGACCTGGAATCTCTTTATGGAATTTTTGGGATTGATTCTCATCTTGATATGGTTAGACGGTTTTTGAAAATATCAAAAGGCCTGGAGTAGAGGGACTGTTTCCTCTGAATCAGTTTGGGAAACTGCTGAATGATAAGACACAGTTTTCCCATAAAGAAATATCTGAGGGCAAAGCCAGCCCAAAATAGGGCTACAACATAAAGAAATCCAAGCCTAGTCTCCTGGTACAGAAGTTCCTCCATGGTCAGCAGATTATACTGATTATGTGATTTAGAGTTGTCTATATGCAAGGATGTTTTATGAACTCTGGTTTGGTGGTTTACCCAGGACATGGGATTAAGAAAACAGTGTAAAGAGGCACTTGCTTGTATCCTTATGGCCTCCTAGAATCTGAGACACTGACCACCTGAAGAAGACCTAATTCTGACCCAGCGCCATACTGTTTTGCAGTCATAGACGTGGCTTAATTTTCAGAAGGCATAGAAGGATATGGAACATTTTTCCCAAGGAAAGCTTATACAAGAGACTAATACGTAACACAGATACATGCTGAAGAACTATTCTGACCGATGAGCAGATGAAGAAAAAAAGTCTTTCTAAATTGATCCTCACCCTCCTTGCCCCAAAGCAGCCACTAGGTTCTATACTGGGGCTTCCCTGGTGGCTCAGCTGGTAAAGAATCTGCCTGCAATGCGGGAGACCTGAGTTCGATCCCTAGGTTGGGAAGATCCCCTGGAGAAGGGATCAGGTACCCACTCTAGTATTCTGGGCTGGAGAATTCCATGTACAGAGGAGCCTCGCAGGCTACAGTCCATGGGATCACAAAGAGTGAGACATGACTGAGCAACTTTCACTCACTCACTCAGGTTCTGCTTTAGATTATCTTCTTAAATCTGGTGCAGGCATAGAATACTATGATAAGCAAGAAGACAGATTTCTGACATGGGAAAATGTCCACAGCATAGATAGAAATAGTCACAGTATTAAGTTGCATCATTTAAATGTGCCAATATTTGACAATTTTTCTTTCATAAAACATCAATTTCTAATGCTCAACCTACTAAGTGCTGTGATGATCATGATTTATGAGCTGTATAAGAGTTAATGGCTATTTTACAAAAACCAACAAAAACAGTACAGTTAAGAAAACCATAGCATATGAGGAAGAAAATATGGTGCATAAAAAGACAACTCCAAGGCAAGAGAAACACCTGTAGTATGGGCAATAACTTTGACATATGTTCAAACTTTCATAGGACCCAAAGTTTGAAATTCACATGAGAAAGATTAATGCTCTGATAATCATGATTGATAAACACTCTACAGGAAGAAAGAAGAGTTGGAACAGGATATGAAGTCCAAATTGTAGAAATCATCCACGGAATATAAGACAGAACTATGATGCATACTCAAAAAACATGAGTATCTGAGTAACAATCCTGGATTTAGGAGAAGGTGACCATGTAGCATGAGCAAAGATACCAGTAGTGTGTGCTCATCTATGCTATTCTAGCATATAACTATGGTTTGCATTCAAATGATCATGGCAAACAAGCTGCAAACCTTCACACTAAACATAGATGCCAGTGACACAGAAGCAAATGCCCATAATTTGGAAGGAGAAAACTATGATGCATAAGAAGACAAAAATATTGTATGAACTCATGACTAAGATATTAATACATGTTTAAATAACCATTATGCATGAGAAGACATTCATAACATATAAAAGAAGTTGGACATAGTGCCCTCCAACTTCCATGACACTTGTTAGCAAACAAATTATTATAATTCATGTGAACATTTATGATATAAAACCATTTGGCCATGGTATATGTCAGAAAACCATAATAAGCCTAGTAAACACTGACCAAGAGAAGATGTCCTTGGTACATATTTCATTAAGACATTGCATGTGATCAAAAGAATTCCACTAGAGTGCTGTACAAAAATGTGATATACTTAGTAACATTAAACTGTACAGTTAAAATAGTTGATTGTTTATGTGTTTTTAACCAGAATTAATTTAATTAAAGACAACAAAAGAGACACAGAGGTACAGAACGGACTTTTGGCCTCTGAGGGAGAGGGAGAGGGTGGGATAATTTGAGAGAATGGCACTGAAACATGTATACTATCATATAAGAAACGAAGCGTCAATCTATGTTCAATACAGGATACAGGATGCTTGGGGCTGGTGCACAGGATGATCCGGGGAGATGGTGTGGGGTGGGAGGTGGGAGGGGGCTTCGGCATTGGGAGATCGTGTACACCTGCGGCTGATTGCCATGTCAATATATGGCAAAACCAATACAGTATTGTAAAATAGAATAAAGTATTAAATTTTAAAAAAAGTATGAAAGTCAAACAAGTTTTTGTTTAAGGTAAACATTTAAAAATATTATCAATTAAGAGCTAAAACATTATTGGTCCTGCCAAAAACAAGCAATCTTGAAAAGAAAGCTGGACCAAAACTATATTACAAGGTTATAGTGACTAAAATAGTACAGTGCTAGCATAAAAATAGACACAGAGATCAAAGAAACAGAAAAGAGAGCTCAGAAATAAACACCCAAATAAATGGTCAATTTATGACAAAGGGTCTGAGACTATACAATGGGGAGAGCACAGTCTCTTCACTAATCGGTGCTGGGGAAACTGGTGACATGCAAAAGAATGAAGCTGGACCACTATTTTACACCATACACAAAAATTTACTCAAATGGACGAAAGACTTGAATGCAGCACCTGAAATCATAACTCTTGGATGAAAACATAGGCTGTAAGGTCTCTGACCTCATAGATAATTTGAATCTGTCTTCAAAAGCGAAAACAAACAGGTTGAACCATATCAAACTAAAAAGCTTTTGCATGGCAAAAGAAACCATCAACAAAATCAAAAGGAAACCTGCTGAACAGAAGAAAATGTTTGTAAACCAAAACCAAAATATATAAATAACACCTACAACCCAATAAAACCCTAAACAATTTGATTTTTTTTAAAATAGAAAATCTGAATAAATATTTTTCCAAAGAAGACATGCAGATGGCCAAAGGGGCATGAAAAGAGGCTCTGTGTCCTTCATTATCAGGAAAATGCAAATCAACACCACTATGAGATATTGCTTCACACCTGTTAAAATGGCTATCATCAAAAAGACTAACGTGTTGGTGAGGATGTAGAGAAAAGGAAACCCTCGTGTACTGTTGG
>SJYW01015593.1:119550-136253 GCA_006410735.1 Raphicerus campestris | reverse complement strand
TCATTAGAACTGAGTCAAACTTATTCTTTTTAAGGGCTGAGTAATACTCCATTGTGTATATGTACCACAGCATTCTTATCCAATCATCTGTTGATGGACATCTGGGTTGTTTCCATGTTTTGGCAATTATAAATAACGCTGCAATGAACATTGGGGTACATGTGTCTCTTGGTGGGAGGGGGCTTCGGCATGGGGAGATCGTGTATACCTGTGGCTGATTCATGTCAATGTATGGCAAAATCAATACATTATTGTAAAGTAGAATAAAGTATTTAAAAAAAAAAAACATGGAACAGGTAGCTTTAGCAAGATAGCACATATCTGTAAAACAGGACCCAACTCTGATACGTGTACAGAGAAATATGGCACATTAGCCATTATTAGCATTAAATGAACATAAATCCATGTATATGATCATGTACATGTAAATGATGTAAATCCATGTAAATGATCAACCTCAGATGATCATCAAACAAGCATAGATAAGGACAGTAGAAGTCCAGATGTTTAAAATTCTTCTAAAAATAATAAATAAATTTAAAATTTTTTTAAAAAATAAAATAAAATTCTTCTGCCAAACTTGCTGAATTTTCAAGTGACCACAGTACATAAACTGAAAACAGTGACACTTAAAGAAAGACCCTTCAAACATAATAAAAAACATCTATTAAGCTAGAGACACCTGTGGTATATACTTAAACAACCATGATGAATGTGAAGAAGCATTTGGTATATTAGTCCTTAACTGTGATATGTGCACACACAATGTGTATATCATGGCAACCATGATACAGGAATTAAGTGACACGGCTTAGGAGGAGATGGTCATGCTAGACTGCCACAATGTAGGAACAGAAGCCATGGTCCAAGAGTAAGCAGACATGCTGAACTTCTTTTCACTGGGTAAGAGAGGTTAAATATAGATGCAAGTGGTCACAATAAAGAATAGATATCTTTCAAGTATTAATGACCACAGTAAATAAATTATTATTTATAACATGTGAACAAATATAATTCACATATTCATGGCAAATACACTGAAAATTATAGAAAAAGAACATCATATAGTGACATGAATATTCAAACAACTATGTTGCAAGCTCATGCTCAGTTGCTTCAGTCATGTCAAACTCTTTGCAAGCCTATGGGATTTTCCCAGCAAGAATACTTGAGTGGGTCACCATTTCCTTCTCCAATGTTGAGTAGAATGTAAAACATAATAATAGTTGTTTAAAATTAGTATAAAGAAGCCAGTTCACATTGCAAAAGTAGACAACCATGGTGTATGCTCATATAAATATAGCAAATTAAACACCAATGACATATGAACTTAAAACCATTGGGTGTATTCAGATAACCATGGCCACAATGGCAGATCCCTTTGGTAGGTGCAGATTGGCTATAATAAAAGAAGCGACAGCCCTTGTGCAGGTTCAGATAATCTTGGTGTTAGAACATATTATCCATGGTACAGGAACACACATTCATGACACATGCCCAAGCCACCATGACATGGCACTGCACAGCCACAATTTAGCAAATGGTTATTCAACCAATTCACTCTTCTCCAGAGATAAAGGAAGTTACAAGGAACTAATGAGAGGGAAATCTCCATTAGCTGATAACTTACAAATTAATATCTCCATCCTACAACTCTCCTGTAACCCATATCTGCACTTTGATGTCCGAGAAGCATCTTAAACCTAACACGTTCATATCTGAGGTTCAGATATCCACCTACACACACACACACACACACACACACACACATACAGACCTGGATCACCTCTCATCTGTTTCATCACATATAATGGTAACTCCACCTTTCCATTTGTTCAGAGTTAACATTCTGATGTTATTCTTGATTCCACTTTTGCTCTCACACCCACACTCAAGCCATAAACAAGTCTCATGGGCATTCCACTCAAAAGGCAACATATTCAGAACAAAACTACTGGTCATCAACTCTGCTGCTACGACTCTGGCTCATCATCTCTTGCTGAGATCATTGTAAAAGCCTCTTAACTGGTCTTTCTGCCTCTGCCCTTGGTCCCCTGTGGTCTGTTCTTTAAATAGCAGACAGTGAAATGATAAAGTGTTAAGTCAGATCATGCCTCTCATCTGTTCAAAATCCTCCAATTGATTCCCATTTCAAAATCCTTATTATGAGCTAAAAGAACCTACATGATCTTATCCCCAAGTAACTGGCTAATCTCTGCTACCCTCCTATCTTACACACTCCATTTCAGCCACATGGCCTCCTTGCAGCTCATTGGAAATGCCTGGTATACTTCAGTTCTAAAGCCTTTGCAGATGATATTGCCTATACCTGGAGTATTCTTCCATCCAGTTTGCAGATAGTTTGTTCATTTCCTCACTTCAGATATTTATTCAAATATCATGGCTCTCATGGAGGCCCTCCCTGAATACCCTAAACAAAAATTAAATCCTTCTACACACCCCAGATATTCCTCATGCAGTTTCCAGCTTTAATTTTCCTCCTTTGCACTTCTTGCACTGTTGTTGCTGTTGTTATTCAGTCACTCAGGGACTACAGCACACCAGGCTTCCCTGTCCTTCACTGTCACCTGGAGTTTGCTCAAACTTATGTCCATGAGTCAAAGATGCCATCCAACCATCTTATCCTCTGTGATTCCCTCCTCTTCCTGCCTTTAGTCTTTCCCAGCATCAGGGTCTTTTCCAGTGACTTGGCTCTTCACGTCAGGCAGTCAAATACTGGAGCTTCAGCTTCATCATCAGTCATTCCAATGAATATTCAAGGTTGTTTTCTTTAGGATTTACTAGTTTAATCTCCATGCAGTCCAAGGGATTCTCAAGAGTCTTCTGCAGCACTAGAGTTCAAAAGCATCAGTTCTTCAACACTAAGCCTTCTTTATGGTCCAACTCTCATATCCATATATGACTACTGGAAAAACCACAGCTTTGACTAGACAGACCTTTGTTGGCAAAGTTATACCTCTGTTTTTTAAGACACTGTCTAGGTTTGTCATAGCTTTTCTTCCAAACAGCAAGTGTTTTTGTTTTTTTTTTTTAATTTAATGGCTGCAGTAACCATCTGCAGTGATTTGGGAGCCCAAGCAAATAGAGTCTGTCACTGTTTCCATTGTTTCTCCTTCTCTTTGCATGAAGTGATCACACCATCGTGGTTATCTATGACCATTAAGGTCACCAAGATCTTTTTTGTATATTTCTTCTGTACATTCTTGCCTCCTCTTTTATTTTCTGCTTCTGTTAGGTCCACATTTTTTCTGCCCTTTATTGTGCAAATCTTTGCATGAAATGTTTCCTTGGTATCTCTAATTTTCTTGATGAGATCTCTAGTCTTTCCCATTCTATTATTTTCCTCTATTTATCTGCATTGTTCACTTCTAGCATGTATTTTATATTTTGTTATCAGCTGTTTCCCCGGTAGAATATAAGCTCAATGGCAACAATAAATTTTGCTTGGTTTATTTGTAGATATATGTTCAATGCATAGAAAACTGCCTGGAAATAATGCATACTTAATAAATAGTTAATGAATGCTATTTTGAAAAAGTCACATCTCTCAATGAGGTAAGAGAGTAAAAAGGATAGGGTATAGGTTGGGCTTTGGAACTCACTAAATTAAGAGATGACTTGGAACTATCAAATACTACTCGTGTTAGGCTTTAAAGTCCTCCTTATTTAACATAAACTGGTGATAATAATACTCATCCTATCAGAATTTTAAAAATTAAATCACAGAACATACATGAAATGCCTTGCTAAAAACCTGCTACCAGGTTGACTCTGCTGCTATATCCTGTCCAAATATAAATTCATTTAATCACAAACATTTGAGCACTTAGTATGCACAAGACACTGATATAGTTCTTCTATTAGAATTCCCCAAATTCCTTTACCTCAGTCCTTCGAATCTATTAGATACTAACAGTCTACCTACCAACTCCTCTGCTTGGATGCTATCAGGCACTATCTGCCAGAACTTTACCTGAACAGAGGTATCCCAAGTGCTGCTATCCACATACTACAAAGCCAAGTCTGCCATTTTCTCGCCTCAATTTGTCACTGGAGTTTCATTTTACGCCATCTAATTCTACTCTGTCTCAAGACACTGTCAGTATTAAAGGTTTTGGAGTAGGAAATATCCTAGTTTCAATCCTGGACATACCACATAGAAATCTGACATTATTTCTCATCTATAAAATGTTAAAAACGCATAATAATTTTCATGCGAAGATAGGCACAATAAAGGACAGAAATGGTATGGACCTAACTGAAGCAGAGGAGGTGGCAAGAATATGCAGAAGAACTATATAAAAAAGATCTTGATGACCCAGATAACCAAGATGGTGTGATCACTTACCTAGAGCCAGACATCCTGGATTATGAAGCCAAGTGGGCCTTAGGAAGCACCACAACAAGCAAAGCTAGTGGAGGTGATAGCATTCCAGTTGAGCTATTTCAAATCCTAAAAGATGATGCTGTGAAAGTGCTACACTCAATATGCCAGCAAATTTGAAAAACTCACCAGTGGCCGCATGACTGGAAAAGGTCAGTTTTCATTTCAATCCCAAAGAAGGGCAATACCAAAAACTGTTCAAACTACCACACAATTACACTCATCTCACACGTTAGCAAAGTAGTGCTCAAAAATCTCCAATCAAGATTTCAACAGTATGTGAACCAAGAACTTCCAGATGTTCAGGCTGGACTTAGAAAAGGCAAAGGAACCAGAGATCAAATTGCCAATATCCATTGGATCATTGAAAAAGCAAGAGAGTTCCAGAAAAATATCTACTCCTGCTTCATTGACTATGCCAAAGCCTTTGACTGTGTGGATCAACAGACTGTGGAAAATTCTTAAAGAGATGGGAGTACCAGACCACCTTATCTGCCTCCTGAGAAACCTGTATGCAGGTCAAGAAGCAACAGTTAGAACTCGACATGGAACAACAGACTGGTTCCAAATCAGGAAAAGAGTACGTCAAGGCTGTATACTGTCATCCTGCTTATTTAACTTATATGCAGAGTACATCATGCAAAATTGCAGGCTGGATGAAGCACAAGCTAAAATCAAGATTGCTGGGAGAAATATCAATAACTTCAGATACACAGATGATGCCACCCTTATGGCCTAAAGAGAAGAAGAACTTAAGGGCCTCTTGATGAAAGTGAAAGAGAAGAGTGAAAAAGTAGGCTTAAAATTCAACATTCAGCATCCAGTCCCATCACTTAATGGCAAATAGATAGGGAAAGAATGGAAACAGTCAGAGACTTTATTTTCTTGGGCTCCAAAATCACTGCAGATGGTGACTGTAGCCATGAAATTAAAAGATGTTTGCTCCTTGGAAGGAAAGCAATCTCTAACCTAGACAGCATATTAAAAAGCAGTCATTACTCTGCCAATAAATGTCCATCTAGTCAAAGCTATGGTTTTGCCAGTAGTCATGTACGGATGTGAGAGTTGGACTATAAAGAAATCTGAGCACCAAAGAATTTATGTTTTTGAACTATTGTGTGGCAGAAGACTCTTGAGAGTCCCTTGGACTGTAAGGAGATCAAACCAATCCATCCTAAAGGAAATCAGTCCTGAATATTCATTGGAAGGAGTGATGCTAAAGCTGAAACTCCAATGCTTTATCCACCTGATGCGAAGAATTGACTCATTTGAAAAGACCTTGATGCTGGGAAAGACTGAAGGGAGGAGAAGAAGGGGACAACACAGGATGAGCTGGTTGGATGGAATCACTGACTCAATGGACATGAGTTTGAACCACTCCGGGAGTTGGTGATGCACAGAGAAGCCTGGCATGCTGCAGTCCATGGGGTTGCAAAGAGTCGGATGTGACTGAACTGAACTGAATGATAATACTGGCATATGGGAGTTTTATGAGAATTAAATGGCATAATTCATGTAGATAATTTAGCATTTTATTTGACATAGAGTAATCCTTGGTCACTGGAACCTACAAATAGATTCCTTGATCTCTTGCCCTCCAATGAATCTCAGCTCCACCCTAATCCAACCACTCATTCCCATGGTCATATGTAAACCCTCTCATTACAAATCTATGATCTCAAATATTTATCTGATCATGTTTCCAACTTTTTTCATGTGGTACTTTCATACTGTCAACTCTTCTATACTCCTATCTCTGATCGCTTGATCTTGCCACCTTTAAATCACCCATCATCACCTTGGTGCCCTTACTTTCTTTCTTACTCTCCTTGAATTACATAGTGGCTCAGTGGTAAAGAATCTGCCTGCCAATGCTGGAGGCTCTGGAAACATGGGTTCAATCACTGGGTTGAGATGATCCCCTGGAGGAGGAAATGGCAACCCACTAGAGCATTCTTGCCTGGAAAATCCTATGGATGGAGGAGCCTGGTAGCCTATAGTCTATGAGATCACAAACAGTCAGACAGAAGTAAGCACACACACACACCATAATTAAAATCATAATAATCATTGTCTGCAATGAACTCTCTGTGCACTTGCCTCTCTCTAACTCTGTTGTGACTGCCTGAAAAAAACATAAGTCCTGGTTAAATTCATCTGTTTGCAACTGAGTAGATAAATATAGCTAGAGAAAAATCCATAATTATGCCTGACTGGTCTGTCTTTAAATTTTCTCAACATGCTTCAAATGTTTCGCGATCCTTTTACATTTCCCAAACCAATTTATTCTCCCACTCTCTGAAACAACTATTTTTTACTTTCTCTTCTCTCCTTAATTCTCTAGTAACTCTTCTCCCAGATTCTCAACAGATGGCTTTGCTTCCTATTTTCCAGTAAAAATGAAAAAATCAGAAGATTTCATCTTTATAATATCAATTATTAAAGCTACCCAAATCTCTGCCATATACTCTACCCTTTCCTTGTTACCAGAGGTGTCTAGTCTTATCTAATGCTATTCCTTCTGCATGTGCCTTGGATCCTATTCCCTTTCTCCTGCTCAAGGATTTTACTTCAGTGATTTTCTTCTCTTTTCCATAGTTGTTAGTTTTTCCCTATCTTCTGGCTCATTCCCTGCAGCATATAAAATGATGTAACTATCATCCGTGATAAAAAAAAAATAAAGCCCTCACTTGTCCTGACATATTCTTCCAACTCTTTCCTAACTTCTCTGCTTTCATTTATGTAACTCATTTTAATAATTTTTGCTATCACTATCTCAACCTGTTCAATTCTCACTTTTTTTATTCCCCTTATACCAACCAAGTACTTTCACCTATCACTCCACCTAAACCACTCTTATTATTCATTCATTCAGAATTTATGAAGCCTCATCTACTTACCAGGCATTGTTCTAGGTGCTGGGACTACAGTAGTGAACAAAACAGATTAAAAGGGAATCAATGAAGTGAGAACACTAAACCAAAAATTCTTCTTTCTCACATAACTCATCAAATCCACCCAAACCCAATCCGTATCTACACCTTGATTTATTTCTTCCATACAAACTATCTGCTTAACTTACTGATTTCAAAACAGATTCAGACTCTAACCCCTTCTCAGTACCTCCAATGCCAACAAGTTTATCTAAACCATCATCTTGTATCACCATGATGGCAATGAATGGCCTCCTAACTTTCTCTCCTTCCTCTCCCTGTAGTCTACACTCCATTATCCGCACAATGTTAGAGTGAGTTTTCAAAAAGTACAAGGTATATTATATCACTCCATTCTCAAGTTTTCCAGTGAATTTTCATTGGATCCAAAGTGCTTGTCATGATCTATAAGTATCTACTTGATTTGACCACTGGTTACTCCTGAATCTCACCTCTTTCTATTTTCCCTCTCCAGCACGCATATCAGGTGAAACTGATCTTCCTACTCTTCCCTGAAAACATACCGCATGCTCCTGCCTTAGAGGGCTTTGCTCTTTTCTGTGTCATAAATGCTCTTCTTCCAAATACCATTTTGATTCACCCTTTTACTTTCCTTGGGATTCTAGTTCTGTGTCATTGCTTCAGAGAAACTTTCCCTGATCACTCTTATCTAAAACTGCATACTCCTTCCTCATATCTTTCTGCCCCCTAAGTAGCATTTTTCTTATATAGCACTACCTAAAATTACATTATATACAATATTTACTTTTTTACTTTCTGTTTCTCCCACTAGATGTAAGTTTCATTAGAATGGGGACTTTATTTCTGAGCCATAGAACAGTACCTGGCATATGGTAGCTACTCGGTAAAATATTTGTTGGAAAAAAAAGCGTGAATGCTTTCTGGTGTTCATGCCCACACTATTCAAGGATCCTTTCACTCTCAGAGATATATTCTCAAGACTAACATTCCCTTCTAAAACCTTTTCCTCATGCCTTTCAATCCTTCATTTTATAGGAAACAAATGTTCCTGTGTCCTCAGCCTCTTAACAGAAAAGTCTCCTTCTCTCTGCCTGAAATAAACTGGGTTTACGTCAAAGACACTACATCATTAACTTTCCTCTGAAGTGTAGCATGTGCATATTCCCACACATTATGCAACTGAGAGACAGGATCAGAATTATCTCATCTCTTTAATGCCACTTTGAAACTATTCCTCTCCTGTGTGCATACACTTTGAGGTTTATACCATTTATCTGTATCATCCTCTGCCCTCATTATTCTTACACTGACCTCTTTAAAGCCTCTTCACATTCATTCAAAACCAGTGCTCACCTCACACTTTTTATGTCCTTCCATCATCTTCAGTATTTCATTGTTGGTGTTGATAATATATCTATGTATTCCACTTTAGCAATCTATATCCATAGCCACATTTTCTGTATCTTATATGTAACTGCTCCATAATTGCATGAAAAAGCTTAAACCACAGTATCTTTAATTCTGCTTTTGTTATTCTAGTTTTTAAACTATTACTTCTATTCCACTTGCTCTTTGAAATTGTGTTTCTTTCAGTTGATCCTTCTATTGTCTCCTATTCCCTTGGACTTCCTTAAGTGCTACTTCCTTTCATTGCAAGGCTGGACCCAAGATTAAATCACTTGAATTACTCTTTCACTAGAACCTTCCATACATGACCTTCCACCATATTTGCCCAGAAATACTTTCTTGGATCAATCAAGCAAAATATCTGTTTTATCCTAGACTAAAGAATGCTGCTGAAGAAAATTCCAGTCATGCAAAGCAGACCCACAACAATGCCAGAACCATTCAATTTTTTGATTTGTCATAAATCAACATTCTCCACTGAGGTCGCAGAGTGCCCATGACTTCAAGAGCACTCTCCACTACTTCTCTCAACTATTTGTTCTAAACTTTTGTCATTCATCTCAAATTGCCTATTCAAGGAAATTTACAATGGTTCTTAATAAAAAGTCAAGATGCTCAGGAAAGACAAAGTATCCATAGCACATACTAACAGTGCTTCCACTCATATACCCTTGTATTCCTTTATCAGTTTCTTCTATACTGACTCAGCTGTGCCTTCTCTCCAGACATCAGAGTCTTCATTCCTTTGTCTGATAGCTGTCTCTGGGCTGCTGAAACCCACTTTTGTCTGTACTAACAGAGAATCAGAAGTGTCTGAGAATTTGAGTCCCCACACCTGGGTAGCCCTCAACCAGGATTAATAGGTACAGAGGTACAAATACTGCAGCTCCCTGGTGGGGACAATGCTAAGGTAAGAACCACACTGTCTCCATGATACTTTGCTTGACATATCTTTGCTTGGCCTCCTTCCCTTCCTTGCCTGACTTTCCACTTCTGCATTGGTTTTTCCTGAGACTACTTCCTAATAAGCCACTTTCACATGACTCCTAATCTGAGTCTGCTTCTGTGGAACCTAACTTTAGACATTAACCCTGACCCAAACTACAAAAATATTTAAGAAATATCTCTGGGGGTCTAATGGTTAAGAATTCACCTTGCAATACAAGGGACATGAGTTTGATCCCTCACTGGGAAACTAAGATCCCACAAGCTGCAGAGCAACTAAGCCTGAGCACCACAACTAGAAAGTCCATGCACTGTAACAAAAGATCCTCATGACACAGTGAAGATTCTGTGTGCCATAACGAAGACTTGATGCAACCAAATAAATGTTTTCAATATATTCACTTTTATATTTACCCTTACTTTCTCTACTATTTATTTCATAAAACAAGGTTAACCTGTTCACTTCAAGGATAATCCAGTAATATAAGCTCCTGGTCTCATCAGCTCCTTTCCCCTCCATCAGTTTTGTTACTCATATTGACTATATCTTAGATTTCCTCTCTCTAATGACTCCTTTCTCTTAGACTATAAACATAATCAAGCTTCTCCCATCTGAAAAAACGATTTTATCCATATGTTCTTTTCTAGTTACCTTCTTTCCTTTCTTCATCAATCAAGCTTATTGCTCAAGTAATTTATAATTGTTAACTCCACATTACTCACCTTTTATTCATTCTTTTATCAACTACAATACATTCTACCTTCTTCCCTGATCATTTCACTGAAATTATGTACTACTACGTCAGTGATCATCAGTAAAGGTGGTATTAAAAATATAACCCACACTTAGCATACATTAAATTGAACTTTTCTTTATCTTTTTTTTTCTTTTCATTTTCTCCTCCCCCCCCCCCCGATAACAATGACCACAATTTCCTCCTCTAAAATCCTTTGGATTCCACGTTACCATCCTAGTTATAATAGACCTGTGTCCATTTCTAATCCATCTCCTTTGGGGGCTTCTATATGCTAAGTAACTTCAGTCGTGTCCGACTCTGTGCGACCCCACAGACGGCAGCCCACCAGGCTCCCCCATCCCTGGGATTCTCCAGGCAAGAAAACTGGAGTGGGGTGCCATTGACTTCTCTGGGGCTTCTATATGGATACCTCTAAAATTTGGGGTTCTCTGGCTCTGGACTAATAACACAGTTCAAAATATCTCTTCTCAATTTCTCATTAAAAGAGATAGCAACAAAAAACAGTGAGGGAAGGGGAGTATAATTGTCAAAATTAATGGAAAAGAGACAAAATTCAATGTCTAAAGGAAATTTAATTATATACATTGCTGTTAAGAATGAACTGAGATAAATTACACAACACATGTTCCATCCTTTAAAATAGAATACATAGACCCAAAAGCTGTTGGGAAAGACAAGCCAATGTCACATCAGTACTACAACTTAGAAACCTAAAGGCTGAATTAGCCAAAAATATATATGGTGACATAATATATTTTGTATTGTACTGTTCTTTGAAGCATATAGATGGTATTCTTTCCCATCCCTACTAGAAGCAACAATTCTCAATACTTTCTACTTTCAATAACACTACTATAGAATACATAAAACAAGAACTTACAAGTAAAACATAAATGAAAAAGATATTGCCTTGTCGAGGTAAATTAACACACCACTCAGTTTGCAACAGATTAAGCTGAAAAAGATGAAAACAAATTCAAACACCATAATTAATACAACTGATAAACCTAAACTGACATGTGTTCTCTACATAACACATAATACTACTTCTTTTCAAGCATCATCTCAAGGAAAATAAACAGATAAAATTACAGAATAAAACTTTGAGAGGGATGTGCCCAGAGCTAAACAGATAGATAAATTCACAAACCAATATTCTTCAACATCTTTAATTAAGAAAACAGAAAGAAAAATATCTCAAGAAAATAAAATAAAAACAATAACCCAACGAAAAGTTAGAGGAAAAAAATAGAATTACAAAAACAAACACAAATATCTCTGGAAAATAATATCTTTCTATTTGGTTTTGTGAAATGACCACAAATAATATCTTCCAGAGAACTGATAAGTATACATACAATGAAAACCAAGAACAGAGTCTAGGACTTATAAGAAAGAAACAATGAGAACAGAAAGCAAACCTCACTTACTTCAGATTTTGACTAATCAGACATATATGCAAACAAACCAGAAATCAAATTACTAACATTCACTGGATCATAGAGAAAGCAAGGGAATTCCAGAAAAACATCTATTTCTGCTTCATTGACTATGCTAAAGCCTTTCACTGTGTGGATCATAATAAACTGTGGAAAATTTATTAAAGAGATGAGAATACCAGACTCCCTTACCTGTGTCCTGAGAAAGCTGGATGTAGGTTAAGAAGAAAAAGTTAGAACCAAACATGGAACAATGGACTGGTTCAAAACTGGGAAAGGAGTACATCAAGGCTGTATATGGTCACCTTGCTGATTTAAATTCTATGCAGAGTATAACATGTGAAATGATGGCTGGATGAAGCACACACTGGAATCAAGATTGCCAGGGGAAATATCAACAACCTCAGATATACAGATGACACCACCCTAATGGCAGAAAGCGAAGAGGAACTAAAGAGTCTCTTGATGAAGGTGAATGAGAAGAGTAAAAAAAGGCTGGCTCGACATTCAAAAAACAAAGATCATGGCATCCAGTCTCATCACTTCATGCAAACAGAAGGGGAAAATATGGAAAAAGTGACAGATGTTATTTTCTAGAGCTTCAAAATCACTGTAGATGGTGACTGCAGCCATTAAATTAAAAGACACTTACTCTTTGGAAGAAAAGCTATGAAGAACCTAGATAACATATAGGGACAAGCAGGGACATCACATTGCTGACAAAGGTCCATATAGTCAAAGCTATGGGTTTTCCAGTAGTGATGTATGGGTGTGAAAGTTGGACCATAAAGAAGGTTGAGTGCTGCAGAACTGATGCTTTTAAACTGTGGTATTTTCTTTTTTTGTGGTGTCTTTGTCAGGTTTTGGTATTAGGGTGATGGTGGTCTCGTAGAACTGTGGTATTGCAGAAGACCCTTGAGAGTCCCTTAGACAGAAAGGAGATCAAACGAGTCAATCCTAAAGGAAATCAACCCTGAATATTCATTGGAAGGACTGATGCTCAGGTTGAACCTCTAAGACTTTGGCCACCTGATGTGAAGAGCTGACTTACTGGAAAAGACCCTAATGTTGGGAAAGATTGAGGGCAGGAGGAGAAGGGGGCGACAGAGGATAAGATGATTAGATGGCATCTTCGACTCCGATCGACATGAGTTAGGAGACAGTGAAGGAGAGGGAGGCTTGGCATCCTGCAGATCACAGGGTCACAAAGAGTGGGACATGACTGAGTAACTGTACAACAACAGGTTTTGGGTCATGTTTTCATTGTCCTTTGTTTCTAGGTATTTTTTTTTTATTTCTTCTATGATTTCTTCAGTGATCTCTTGCTTATTTAGGTAGCATAATGTTTAGCCTCCATGAGTTCGTGTTTTTTTTTTTTTAGTTTTTTTTTCCTATAATTGATATCTAACCTCAAAATGTTGTGGTTGGAAAAGATGCTTAATACAATTTCAATTTTCTTAAATTTGCTGAGGCTTGATTTGCGACCCAAGATGTAATCTATCCTAGAGAATGTTCCATGTACACTTGAGGTGAAAATGTATTCTGCTGGTTTCAAATGGAATGCCCTATAAATATCAATTAAGTCTATCTGATCTAATGTATCATTTAAGGCTTGTGTTTCCTTATTAATTTTCTGTCTGGATGATCTATCCATTGGTATAAGTGGGGTGTTAAAGTCCTCCACTATTATTGTGTTACTGGTGATTTCTCCTTTTATGGCTGTCAGCATTTGCCTTATGGATTGAGGTGCATATAATGTTGTCCCAGAGGTCTCTGAGACTGTGCTCCTTTCTTTTCATTCTTTTATCTTTATTCTGCTCTTCAACAGTTATTTCCACCATTCTATCCTCCAGCTCATTATCCATTCTTCTGCCTCATTTATTCTCCTTTTGATTCCCTCCAGTGTATTTTTCATTTCAGTTACTATATTGTTCATCATGTTCATTTGTTCTTTAGTTTTCCTAGGGCCTTGTTAAATGTTTCTTGTATCCTCTCAATGTGTGCCTACATTCTATTTCAAAGATCTTGGATCATCTCTACTATCATTACTCTGAATTCTTTTTCTGGTAGATTGCCTATTTCCTCTTCATTTATTTGGTCTTGTGGGTTTTTACCTTGCTTCTTCATCTGCAACATATTTCTCTGTCATCTCATTTTGTCTAAAATACTGTGTTTCTGGTTTCCTTTCCCCAGGCTGTAGGGTTGTATTTCCTCTTGTTTCTGATCTCTGCTCTCAGTGGGTAAAGTTGATCCACTGACTTGCAGAGGCTTCTGGTAGGAGAGACTACTGCCTGTGCTCTGGTGGGTCAAACTGAGTCTTTTCCCTTAATTTCCTTAAGGCAGGTCAGGTGGTCTGAATATTCCACAGTTTATTGTGATCCACATAGTCAAAGGCGTTCACATAGTCAATAAAGCAGAAATACATGTTTTCCTGGAACTCTCTTGCTTTTTCGATGATCCAGTGGATGTTGGCAATTTGATCTCTGGTTCCTCTGCCTTTTCTAAAACCAGCTTTAACATCAGGGAGTTCATGGTTCACGTATTGCTGAAGCCTGGCTTGGAGAATTTTGAGCATTACTTTACTAGCGTGTGAGATGAGTGCAATTGTGCAGTACTTTGAGCATTCTTTGGCATGTCTTTCTTTGGGATTGGAATGAAAACTGATCTTTTACAGTCCTGTGGCCATTGCTGAGTTTTCCAAATGTGCTGGCATATTGAGTGTAGCACTTTCACAGCATCATCTTTCAGGATTTGAAATAGCTCAACTGGAATTCCATCACCTCCACTAGCTTTGTTTGTAATGATGCTTTCTAAGGCCCACTTGACTTCACATTCTAACATGTCTGGCTCTAGATTAGTGATCACATCATCATGATTATCTGGGTCATGAAGATCTTTTTTGTACAATATTTAGGAAATTATAANTGATGCTTTCTAAGGCCCACTTGACTTCACATTCTAACATGTCTGGCTCTAGATTAGTGATCACATCATCATGATTATCTGGGTCATGAAGATCTTTTTTGTACAATATTTAGGAAATTATAAAATAATGACATAGAGTGGTCCAGGAGCAGATAGCAATGACCCCAAGAATGACATCACAGCAAATGTTCAGAGTACATTTGTGAATTTTAAAGATACCACCAGTTCTTAAGCATTTGGCTGTAATGTAAATCAAGATAATTTCAGAACATAGCCCACCACTCATGATAGAAANACTCTTGAGAGTCCCTTGGACTGCAAGGCGATCCAACCAGTCCATTCTGAAAGAGGTCAGCCCTGGCATTTCTTTGGAAGGAATGATGCTAAAGCTGAAACTCCAGTACTTTGGCCACCTCATGCGAAGAGTCGACTCATTGGAAAAGACTCTGATGCTGGGAGGGATTGGGGGCAGGAAGAGAAAGGGACGACAGAGGATGAGATGGCTGGCTGGCATCACCGACTCGATGAACGTGAGTCTGAGTACTCAGGGAGTTTTAAACAGGGAGGCCTGGTGTGCTGCGATTCATGGGCTGGCGAAAAGTCGGACACAACTGAGCGACTGAACTGATCTGAACTGACTGATGATAAGCAAAGCAGAGTTTTAAGTAGTTTCTTGGAGTTTGAGGTCTAAGAAGGTGAAGAGTTCCTGATAAGACCCCCAAATTTCAGCTAGAATTCTGAAGAACTTCACAGAGAATAAGGGTGAGTCAAAAACAAAAAGCCTTAGCAAAATGAACAAGCAAACAAATAACCAGCCATAACAAACAAAAAACCTCATTCTTGAAGTACCTCAATCTCTGATCAGATTAAAGTGATCTGCTTCCACTTTAATCCTCTACGAGAAAGTAAACACTACAGTAAATACTCTCTAAAAAATATAACAGAGAATTTCTGTGACCAGACAAAAATAGATTAGTTTCTCCCAAGTCATTACAATTAAAACATTAAACATTAATACAACATAAAATCACTAGTGGGCACTGAAAGTTGGGAAGAAAAAGGCAGACTGCCTAGGGGACTTTGGGACTTACGGAACAACATGGCAATGAGTTCCTGTATTTTCTTTTTCCCTCCCAATTATTCCAAACTAGGCACCAGGAAAGCCTGCAACCAACAACAACCAACAGAACTAGACAAAAAATGCCCCACCCCATAAGCCTGCTCTCTCTAGACAAGGAACTAGAAAAGGGACAGCTTAACAATACAGAAAACTTACTGACAATACCTGCCCCACCCCAGCCCACGCTCTACAAACAGTCCACCACCAGCAGTACTGGCTGGCCAGGGAAAACCAAATAAAAAGTTGAAACTCTCATCCAGTCTAATACGATGATCCGCTTTGCTGGGGTCAGGGCATCAGCAGTAGCTGAGTGAGGAGTCTGTACTCCAAATCCAGGGAAATCAGGAGAGTCAGAACATTAATTTTTCAGTTCTCAGTTACTCAGTTTTCAGTTACTCTTTAAGTAAATTTCTGAGAAATTACTAGCTGACACTTTTCACTTTCATGCATTGGAAAAGGAAATGGCAAACCACTCCAGTGTTCTTGCCTGGAGAATCCCGGGGATTGGGGAGCCTGGTGGACTGCCATCTCTGGAGTCACACAGAGTCAGACATGACTGAAGCGACTTAGCAGTAGTAGCAGCAGCAGCTAAGAAAACAGAAGCTTCAGTGACCATAAGGAAAAAGAATACAGTCTTTTGAAAACTGTTTATAAGAGCCATGAAACAAAACATCATAACCCTGCAAAAAGCAAGAAAAACAAATCCCGGGGATGGGGAAGAATGTAATCTTCAGAGTTAACAAATTGTAATATTCAAAATGTTCACCTTACCAAAAAAAAAAAAAAAAA